>JAPVRG010250726.1:0-12447 GCA_029783565.1 Rhagoletis cerasi
ACTTCGTTTATCTGGGAACCAGCATTAACACCAATAATAGTGTCAGCCTTGAAATCCAGCGGAGAATCACTCTTGCCAACAAGTGCTACTTTGGACTGAGTAGGCAATTGAGAAGTAAAGTCCTCTCTCGTCGCACAGAAATCACACTCTATAAGTCACTCATCTTGCCTGTGCTGGTGTATGGCGCGGAGGCATGGACAATGAAAACATCTGATGAAGCGGCTCTTGGAGTTTTCGAGAGAAAGATTCTGCGAAAGATTTATGGGCCTTTGCGCGTTGGCAATGGCGAGTACCGCAGACGATTTAACGATGAGCTGTATGAGCTTTACAACGATGTAGACATAGTGCAGCGAATTAAGATACAGCGGCTCCGCTGGCTAAGTCATGTCGTTCGAATGGACAGAAATGCTCCTGCTATGAAAGTATTCAACGCGGGTCGCGATGCTGGTAATAGAGGAAGAGTAAGGCCTCCTCTGCTTTGGAAAGACCAGGTGGAGAAGGACTTGGCTTCACTTGGCATTTCCAATTGGCGTCAGTTGGCACAGAAGAGAAATGACTAGCGTGCTGTTTCGGACTCGGCCAAAATCGCTTAGGCGGTTACAGCGCCAATAAAGAAGAAGAAGAATCTCATATCACTCCACTTGATCAACGCATTTAGTCTGATAGCATTACAACTGGCCTGGTGTTTACCATATAGGTCCACAGGAAGAAAATGGAGCAGGGTCTCTAGGGCTTTAGTCGGAGTTGAGGGCAATGCCCCCATTATCATCATGCACGCCACCCTTTGAACCCTTCTTAGTCGGGTTTTGATTGTAGATTTATCCACGGATGGCCACCAGACCGTAATACCGTAGAAAAGATTGGGACGCACCACCGCTGTGCACATCCAGTTCACAATATGAGGCTTCAAACCCCATTTTTCCCTATTGCTGATTTACAGGCGTACAGGGCAGTTTTTGCCGTCTTGCAACGCTCTTCTACATTGCGTCGCCAAGTTAGCTTTCTGTCCAAGATAACACCCAAATATCTAACTTCCTCCGAGAAGGTCAACGTAACACCAGTCAGGGAAAGAAGTTCCAGCCGGACAGTTTTGGTTTTCTTTGAAAAAAGAACCATGACCGTTTTCTCCGGATTAACACTAAGGCCCGATTCCTTGCACCAGGTTTCCACAACTCGCAGAGCGTATTGGGCCAGGTCGCATAGAATTTGGGGGTACTTACCAACTGCTGTCAGGGCTAGATCATCCGCGTAAGCAATGACCTGGCAACCAGAGTATTCACCGTTAGATTCCAAAGTAGTGGCGAGAGGACACCGCCTTGCGGAGTGCCGCGGTTTGTGTATCGTGTTACTGATACCTCTCCCATCTCCGAGTATATAGTTCTACTACCTAAAAGGCGGCGAACAAATTCTACCAGAGTGTCCCAACCCAAGGTTAGTTAGGGCGTGCAGAACAGCGTCTGGGAGGACATTATTGAAGGCACCTTCGATATCGAGGAACACGCCTATTGCATATTCTTTAAACGCTAGTGCCTTCTCAATAGTGCTAACAATACTGTGTAAGGCTGTATCTACAGATCTTCCTTTCCAAAAGGCGTGCTGACAGCTAGATAGCTTATTTATATCAATTTCCTGTCGGATCTTCAAGTCCACTAGTCTTTCCAGAACCTTCAGAAAGAAAGAAGTAAGGCGTATCGGTCGAAAGTCGCTTGGCTTCACATGAGATGGTCTGCCGCCCTTGGGAATGAACACAAATTTTGCCAGTTTCCATTTATTGGGTATTAAACTAAGTCTGAGACAAGCCTTATAGATTGAGACAAGCATCGGACCTAAGAGGTCGGATGCTGACTGAAGTTCGGCAGAGAAGATACCGTCCATGCTTGGAAATTTGTAGGGCTGGAAGGACTTTATGGCCCATTCTACCCTCTTTACATCAATAAAATCCACCTCTTCCAACGTTAGTCCAGAGATGAAAGCGACACCGGGCTCCTCAAAACACCCCGGAAAGTGTGCATTAATTAGAACCTCAATCATTTCTTCTTGGGATGACGTCCAGTTGCCATTCGGCTTCTGAATATACATTGGGTTCGTCGGATTTTTGGCAAGCACTTTTCGCAATTTCGATTACCCTCCGATTGTTCCTCTATGCAATCGCACTAATACTTCCAGGAGTCCCTTTGGGCTTTCCTGGTGGCATTCTTAAATTTCTTCAGGGCTGCTTTATAGGCAGACTAAGAACCATTACGTTCTGCCGCATTGAAGAGTTTCCTGCTTTCCTTCCTTAAGGAGGCGATTTCTTTGGTCCACCAGTGTGGCTTCTTTCTTCTTGGAAGTATAATAGGGCAGGAGGCAGAGAAGGCCGTATTACAGGCATTAGTAATGCAATCTACGGCTTCTTCAATTTGTTCCGATGAGCTTAACTCACCGAGAGAAGCAAGGTTTGCAAAAGGAGGCTCCGCTTCATCAGGTGGTAACAGTAAGCCGAGCCTACTGAAAGAAACGTCGTTGAGCAAAGACTCCGATAGAACCATCCTAAACAAAGTCCAGTCGGTACGTCTCTTGTTTCTATACAAAGCCGGAGTCGCAGATTCAAAAGAGATTTCGAATGATAGATACATATGATCAGAGAATGAATGGTCGTTTAGTACATGCCATTCTCTAATTCTCTCAAAGAAAAAGTTAGACGTTAAAGTAATATATAGTACCTCCTTCCTGTTTGAGGTAACAAAGGTGGGTCTACTACCAATATTACAATTAGCTAGATTATAAAGTAGAATAAAATCAAGTAACAACTCACCTCTACGGTTGATGTTAGTAGACCCCCATAACGAGTGGTGCGCGTTAGCATCGGCTCCTATCACGACGGGAATCTTCCTTAAATTGGCCTTTTTCACCACGTCCAGTAACCGAGCGGGGAGGCAGTCTTGGAGATCATGGGCCGTGTAGGTTGAGACCAGCCAGAGTTCTGTGGATTTGCTCTCCACAGTGATGCTCACCGTATCTTTATCGCTAAATTGAGTCAGTAGATTATAAGAAATAGTTTTTCTGATTAATATACATGCTCTGATCTTACCTGCCACTCGGGCCGATACAACGTATTAAGCATCAGAGCTAAGTCCGCAGACCCTGTTTTTTTTACAACCCAGGGCTCTTGGATAAAGATTAGCTCCTCCCCTTTATCGCTAAGGTGCAGGAGCAGAGCTGCGGAGGCTGCTTTTGAGTGGTGAAGGTTTATTTGCAGGACCTTCATCCACAGCCTACGATAAGTTGTCGCCATCCAGAACTCCTTGCAAGGTCCCTTTGGACGCGTCTACGATAGTATCATCGGCGTCCTCCATTTCCGAGTCTAGAAGAAGGTTCTCAAAATCTCTCGTCCAGCGGCCGAAAACAGACCCATCACCAGAAACGGATTGCGAATCGCTTTCCTTTTCTGTTGCTGAGTCTGATTACTCCACCTGACAAGTGGCTTCGGGAACCACCTCATTCCCTTTTTGGGTTTTGAGGGTAATGGCCGTAGCTAATGACTCCATTGCAGTCAGCGAAGATTGGGAGAGATTCCTCATTAATTACCAAGGTAACATAACGCTGCTGCTCCCTAACCTCCACTACTCTCCAATCAAGGGCTAGTGCATCATTGGAGATGTGGATAAGCTCCAAAATCCCCTGTGGATTAGAGGGTTCCTCCGGGACCCATGCCTTGGCTCGCGGCTTGCATGGTATTTCATCCCTAGGCACTGCCACTAAGTTAGCGCCGGGCCACAGTTCCCCATGAGAAGAGATGGCCTCCTTGTACAGCCGAACCGACCTTTCTTCGGCGCAGGAGACCAGTTTAATACGGCCTTGGAAGAGGCCTGCGTCGCGGATGACAGGAGCGGGACCAGGACTTCTCTGTAGAATATCCTTATACACCCGGCAGAGACCTGTAAGGACAGACCTCCAACTTTCGGCTGTCAGGTTTCCCTCTGGGTGCCCTCTGTCCATCACTGCCAGCACCAAATGGTCCTTGGCTACACCATTAAAAGCCCGAAGGTCCCGTGAAGGGTTTGGCGGGCTATTGTGGTTGGAGGTCTTAGGCCTCTGCGATGTGCAGTCGGCGGCCTCGTCCGCCGATAGCTGCCTTTTGGGGGCCGGTTCCCTGGAAGCTGGAGAAGTGAGTCCACGATTATTCTGGGCATTCTTTTCCTGATTCCGTTCCCGGCTTTCAGATAGAATGTCCTTTGCCCTATCATCCACTTCCCGCATGTTCTCGGGAACCGGTTCGTCCCCGAATTTGTTCCGCAGTCTGGAGGCGGCTCTTCTCATCCGCTTCGCCCGTAATGCTGGACGTACCCGCTTTTTGGTCCCTGAACCACCAGGACGAGGGTTACGCTTACCAAATTGTGAACCCACAGGGGGCTTGTAGCTAGCACTCCTATGGCCCGTGCAGGGCTCCTTGGTGCCACTAACGACCCCATCCGGAGCTGCTTTAGAGCTGCCCTCAAGGGGTGTGCTCCAGCAGCTCTTGGTGAAGTCGCCTTACACGATAAATATATCGGCCGTGTAGGCTCCGTTAGCGCAGACGCCAGTTGATTGCTACCCTTCGGGGGTTTGCAACTACCAACGCTGGACGCAATGTCTATAACAAAAGGCCGTGAAGCCTTCTTCGGGACCGATCCAGCGGCTACCGAAGATTTTTATTGACTCATTTTAACGCCGTGTCCGTCGGCGGCATTTTTGCCCGTGCAGGGATCCGGGGCTTCATTATTGGTTCTCATATTTTCTGGTTCGTTGGTCGCCTACTGAGCCGAAACCGTTCGGCGACCGAGTACAATCCGACTGAAGTCGCTATTGCAAAAGCACGCACCATCAGATGTTCGGCAACTGGGCTCCATACCGCAGCATACAGAGGAAAGGTGGCTAATCTGCTTATGAATGAGGCCATTAGAGCGCTTAAGCAGTTGAAAGTGGCACTAGCCGACTATCGCGTGTATGCGGGGCAGGATATCCAAGTGAGTGACTATGGCACGCACCCTGCATTAACCATTTGTATTTATTGAACGTGAACACCCCTATCAGCCAACCGGGTAGTTGGCAACGCGTGCGCTACTCGCTCACTTGAACGATCGCCAGCTGTCAAAATACTCATATACATACATTATATATCTAGTTCGGTGAAAAGTATTAGCTTGAATCAAAGCACTCTTTGTTTTGAACTGTAAAAAATTGGAGGTATTTATCGGAAAGCGAATAAACGCGTGTCGTAACTTAAATCGAAACAAGTTGGTTTTTTATTTTCTCAAACCTACCGGTCGCGCGATTAGCAGTGATAATAGCACCACTCCGTTCCAGCCCCCCGTTTTTTTCTGGCGCCACCGCCAACTACAAGCCGACGTCGTTCAGCTGCACCAAGAAGCCTTCAGCGCCGCCTAGAAAAGCCAGCCCATCGCTTCCGGTTGACCACACCGCCTAGCCAGCAATCCAAGAGACTCGCCGCTCCGCCACAACTAACGCAGCCCCCAGTCTGCGGGATGGCCTGAATGAACGTCCGGAACGAAGATGTTTGTCAAATACACACGATTTCGATCTTGAGTAAATGTACATTTATTAAACGCGATAGCATGAACGCTCTTCGAAAACATATGTGCGAAAGCTCTAAATGTTGCATTTTGAATGCAGAAAAAACGCTGCATTAGGCTTAGGCACAGGGTGTTTACATACGTGTAAGTTAGGCTAATAATAGTATGCGACTAAAGTTCGCCCATTCTGACAAACAAATTGACCTAAATTTGCCAAACATAAAAAATAAATTTACACTTTTAGAAATTTTCTCAATCTCTAATATACAGCTTCTAATGTGATTTGGTTTTTTTTATATCATTCGTGTCGGGAAACAATTAACATATTTCTAAACCGATGTGTTTCTTCAGAACCCTCATCATCAACCAAGTCCGCGGTATCTGACACCCATTTCCTCAGTTTATTTGCCTCCAAAATACCGTTATACGGAATTTGAGTGATTTGACAGCCATCTACATCATGTAGCAGATACATATCTATCATGCGGTGAAACCTTTTCCACTTTTTCATAAGTATCAGGAGGTGTATTGTGCTTCATAAACCGATTGCAGTTGACCTCTTGTGACCTAGCCATATATGTAATACTTCTATATTGATAGTAACCTATCTTCACAATGTGTTTTTATTCCGCAATCAAAGGGAGACAGCCTATCAAAGAAATATTTGCTTGTGTTAGTATAATTTTGGGTACATTGGCTCATTTGTTTTCTCGCTCTATCTGTATATATCTGCAATCTAATGTTGGCGGATGTACTTTCAATGTACTGCCAATATAGAAGTATTACATATATGGACCTAGCAATCTTTTCCGATGCTAAGCCTCTAATCACAGGTAGATCGCGGTCAATCATTATTTTGTTCATCTAAGGGCCAATTTCCGATGAGCTATTTAAGTAGAGATTGTTGATTAACTTCAAAATTTCATTTTCAGTTCACATATTTAAACTGTACTTAAATGCCCAATTTTGGCTATTTAAATATTAGAAATGCATCCCTGCGTTTATACAAAACATCAATCAGAAAATGGATTTATGTTCTCTTCAGCAATCAGCTGTTCAGTACAAAATTTAAACAAACAAACAAATGCAACAACAATTTCAGGAACAATCATCAAGCGCGCCATCTATTAGTCAACTGGAAATGAAAGTGACAACAACAATTTCAAGTAAACAGAAATAGCGCGCCATCTCTTTGTCGATAATTATTAATGTTAAAAAAAAGTGATCTGAAAACCAACGAAAGCCAAATGGAATTTAAATAACAATGCATAATTAAACTGAAGTGCCGTTTAACTTTTTCATCGGAAATTGACCCTAAGGGCCGGTTGTTCAATGTCTGGTTAACACTAATCGGAGGTACATCTTCTGATTAAGCACAACCACTGCTTTATCGATCACATGTTATTTACAGGGAGTCGAAAATGTCGATAAAGATGTTTAACCGGCGAGTAGTGATAACCAGACATTGAACAACCGGCCCTAAGTCCTCCGTCAATGAATCAATGCTATTACCACGTTGTGCAATACCAAAGAAGAGGGTTTCTTTTGTAGTATTAGTAAGTAGTAGACCCCCAGGGCTAGCTCCTGTAAAAACAACCATGGCATTGTGTACAAATACAAGTGAGATATCTTAGCAATAGACGTCAGCCTGAGCCACAGCTGCGATCATCTGTTTTTTAGAGTTGCTTATTTTGCTCAAAACACTGCTTTTTTGACCCTAGTTGCATGAAATAGTCTCATAAAACTTAGTAGTATTTACTGTTCAAACGGTAAAATACATGCGCAAAAACTTGAAAAATATTAAATGATTGTTTCATAAAAATGTAATTTATAAAATGTCGTTTTAATTTCGACACCGGAAATATTGTTAATATAAAGTTTTGCACATATTATTAAAGATTTTTAAAACTTTTAAAAAGTACTGCAGAATGCAACAATGTGCTTGAGTTTGTTTGCATCTTCGTTGGCATGTTCGTGTGCAGACGGTAAAAATGGCGAAAAACATCGTCCGAATGGTAAGTTTGATTCGGTTTTTCTTTTGTTTCTAATTAAATAAATTGAAATTACTTATTTTGCAGCAATTAGATCGCATACGGGGCGTACCATACGCATTGTCGGCTTTTCACCGGCTTTGGCCAATGCGCAAGTCTGCCAATTGGCTGGGCATCAAGAAGATGGGACTGTATAACTTTAAGCCATCCTTGCGTCCTGTGCCACTGCAGGTGCACATAAATTGGATATAAATGCGGAGATCGTTTCGGGCACTGTGCAAACGAGCGAGCTGCACTGGACTACCTCACGTGGACGTATTTTTTCTGACGCCTGCTGCGTAATCCGACCTACTACAACTTGGACGGCTTGGAAACGGAGCAGCTGAATTCGTTCCTTTCGTCGTTGATTGAACGCGCTATTTACGAATTGGAATAACAAAAAAGTGAACATGGAATTTTAAAATTGTTAAAATGATGCCAACGATAGCTGCGCCTATTGCAATTATTAAAATCTAACACGCCACCTAACGCATTGACGCCCAACAATGCGGCAAGCGCTAAAGAAACTATAAAAAAATAGAAACAGCTAATTGATACTTTCAGAAGAAGAGTTATTAAATGAAGCAATTGTGCGTGAATAAACAATAATCGGCGTACCAATTGACCCAAAGGTAGAAAAAGCAGTAGTACAAGAACCAGCAGTAGTCGAAATTAAGGATTCATTGTATGCAGCCAATTTTAGTAGCAATTCCATGGGTAGCAGCAGTACGGCGAAGATCAAAAATACAACTTCCGATGGCAGTGCAGGTAAATATGAAAAAAATTAATTTGTAAAAGGAAAATAAGTGGCAAATATTTATGCTATTACAAAAGCCTGCATTTTCTATGTGCTTACTCTCTATTTTCACATTCGAAACGTCACTAAATAATCGTTTACTTGCAGAACTACCAAAACGCCAAAGAAGGTGCCTGAAGGTTATATCTGTCCAAAGTGGGGTCGACGCGGTCAATGGCAATCCACAGCACCAATGTGATGTATGCCATAAATGTTTCTTCTCAAACAGCACACTAAATTGTCATCGCACCATACCCACGGGCGTCTTGCGCACAAGTCCATCTACTGTGAAAACCGGTTTCGCTCACGCGGTCAAGTCGCTGTATATCACCGTACGCACACCGGCGAACGTCCATTTGTTTGTGAAGTAAGTGCATTCAAGTTTACATATACAATAGAAAAAAAGTGGGAAATATTAATTATTTTTTTTTTTTTAGATATGCTCAAAGTTTTACACCGTGAAACACTCATTTCACATCTATCGCGTCACATTGGCATGAAGTGTTACAAATGTTATGGCTGCAACAAACAATTCTCCTGCATTAGAGGATTGAGTATGCATCGTTCAATGCGTCCAGATTCTTGTGGCCAATTTTAACTTGATTCGCGTGCGATTGGACCGCGCGTACGTGTCATACGCGGGGAGATGGACGATGGTAGTGGCGTCAATACTGCTTGAGAAGCACCCATAACGGAAGTTTTGACAGAGATACAAAATAACTAGCGGTTGTTTTCATATTGTATTTAAATTGTTACTAAGTTTTTTTTACATATTAATTACTTAGTAGAAAGAAGAGCTTAGTTGTGTTATGGGTCGATTGCGAATGGCAACGAATGGTTGGGTTGTCAGTGGCTAAAATGGCATTACAGATGGCAACTACCAAGTGAAGGCTGGCAACTGAGTTGCTATATCGGCAACTGCATTTTTGCGTTTGCCGCGGAAATTTTAATTGAGAAAATGTATTTCTTTTTTAAACTTTTTCTGCAGCTTATTTACACTCACGTCTTGATTTCTGGTACATTAAAATTCTATAATCTTTAATTTTATTGCACTCAATTATATTTGCTATTCATAATATACATTTTAATTTCAGTGGCGTTGCCCATCGGCAATCCAACTGAAGTTCGGTTGCTATTCATAATCGACCCATTAAATATTGTGAAATTGTATATGAGAATTTTGTATGAAGGGAAAGTTAATACTATAAAATAAAACGATCAATGTTTTTCTTATAAAAATTTTTTCTTTATTGAAAGTATTTGATGCTTATATAAACACTATTATTTGATACTTATATTAACATGAATATCATCCACTCACCGGTCGATTTCTCCCTCAGGTGGGAAGGGATACAGAGGTACCCCTAATCCACATCCAACGATGAACGTCCAGTTCACCTTTTTCCTGATAAAGAAAATAGCGTACAAGCAATCAGAATATGAAATGAAAAGTGAGATTTTTATTAAAAACCTACCTTTTTGATGCTGAATTTACTGAAAAACTCGAAAAATATATGAAATTTAGTAAATGCAAAATGCTCAAAATTGTTTGCAAATGAATTCGGTAAATGTCCGCAGCTCAGGTTTATCTGTAGAAATCCGATTGAATTTTTCGAATTACATCTTGCATATAGGCAGGGTTACATACAAATGGTAGTTCCGTAAAAATTTAAAATATGTTAGTTCATTCAATGTTTATATCTGTGTCAATAAAGAATAACAACTATAGCCGAAAAACACAGTTTCGAGTAAAACGACTTTTTATAAACCCACCGAAAATACCGATTAAATTCAAATACGAAAATATTAAAAATTTATCGAAAAGTTTTCATTGAGAATTATTTTTATGTATAGCTTTTTGTTTTTTAGCAATAAATAATACATATTTTATTTAAAACTTGTTTTCATTATAATTATATTATTATTGTTATTAGTGCGTATTCATAGTTAAAATAAAGTCGCCTCTAAAAATAGATTCAGCTGTTTTGACAAATATCTCATTGAAAATTTCGTCAAAATTTCGTCCTTATTTTAAGTATAAATGCGCAATATTTGGAAGATTTTTATGAAAAGTTAGTTGTCATCGATGATCTTTTCAAATGCAAAATTAAAACGAAACATTAAAAAGTGAAAAATGTGGGAGAAGAAATTATTTCTTTTTATTTAATTCTTAAAAACTTCTAAATTTTTGTTTATTAAATATCATAACGAATTAAATAATCAACATAAGAATATAATATTTGTTCACAATTATGAGCACAAAATATTCCAGCTTGTTTTTTGTAAGTTCTTTAGGTTATCATATCCTTAATATTTTTAAAGAATGACTTGGCCATTGGCATGTGTTCAAAAGTATTTTCTTCTGAACGTCACCAACTGGAACTGACTGTTTTTCTCTATGAAAACCCGAGTTGTCTCAAGTCACAAAAATAATCACTAATTACAAGTTTCAAATTTAGTGACTTAAGATGATATTGGATTACTGAATAATATCATAACTCCCAGATAATGTTTATATTAAGTATACTTGCATTTTGTCTCAAAAACAATACTCATTTATTAAAAATCTTAGTTAAAATTATTATTATTGATATTTCTTGATCTTTCAAAACTCGATAAAATTTAATATGTACATCAAGAATAAAAATTATAATTTAAAAATTATGCAGCAAAGCAACACTTTTCTGTAAAAAACAGTGTACACAGAGCCCCGTTTCATCTTTTTTCGGAGCTGCACAAAACCCTGGTACCCAAACATCACCTCGGAACCCTGGTTTTCCCCGTTCGTTTTTCCCGAATCACTTCAATCGGATCCCAGTTTTGCAACTTCGGGCCGATCGGTGTTGGTTGCCATATTAGCTGCCATATTGTTCACACTGTCATCGCCATTTTGATTATACTGCCAAATATCTGTCAACCTTAAGATATCTCACTTGTATTCTTTCACAATGGTCAATAACAAGGGCCATATCTATCAATACTTTTTGTGAAGGATGGGTTCACGTGAAATAAAATATACATGAGTTGTTTGAAGAAAAATGTATTAATTTATTGATAAAATATGCTCAAATTGGCGACCTTCTACTCTAATACAATCTCGTTACCTTTTAAGAAAATACGCTTTTAGAGATCTTAAACTCAATTGGGCTATCTCAGCGACAGCTCCATTTATTTGTTCCCGCGAATTCTCTTCGTTTTGAATTGTTTTTAATAAATTTTGTCTTTAAGACAGCCCCCGTAGAAAAAATCTAATGGATTCAGGCAGGGACGGATCTAGAAAATATTTGGGGGGGGGGAGGGGGGCGGCCCTATCAAAATATTTCAAATTATACCCTCAGTCCGTTTTAAAATTCCATATTGCATTCCTGCGCACAAGTATCAGTTCACGGTAAATATAAAGGTATAAGGTTTAATGTAAGTTTTCATATTTATTTCAAATCAAACTTCAACATAGTTATGAAAGTACAGCTAACTCAACAAAAAAATAAGGTACAAGAGAAGTATATATGTAAATAATACTGATTTTGCAGTTGATTTTATATTTTTTAATAACAAAAATACGTTCTTTTAAAAAAGCACCAAAAAGCAAGACTGGAGCATTCACAAAGTAATGTCTAGTCGCCTTTTTTTCGCAAAAATATCTAGTACTTGGTCACTAGTCACTGGAATATCGCGATGAATATTTAGTAACGCCAGCTCATTGAGTCGTTCCTCTCCAGTCTTGTTACGCAAATACGTCTTCAATCTGCGTAAAGTTGAAAATGACGATTCACTTGACGCTACTGTGACTGGAAGTGTAGCACTAATTTGAAGGAGCCGGTAAATTTGTTTGTAGAACTGCACATCACACACATCGAGGGCTTCTAAAAATGTTTTTAGTCGCCCCCTGAGAGGAATTTTCATGCAAAATCTGTAACAATGCACATATTATTGTATAATTTTGAACTACCAAATGGAAGTTGCATAGATTATAGAACTACTTCTTACCGTTTCCACATTTTAAAATCAGATTTTATTTCTTCAGTAATTTCAGTAAATTCACTCGGCCATACTTCCTTGAAAGCAAAGA
>JAPVRG010250733.1:0-13210 GCA_029783565.1 Rhagoletis cerasi
GATTTACGGGCCTTTACGAGTTGGCAACGGCGAGTATCGCAGGCGATGGAACGATGAGCTGTACGAGCTTTACAACGACATGGACATTGTGCAGCGAATTAAAATACAGCGGCTCCGCTGGCTTGGTCATGTCGTTCGAATGGATACAGACGCTCCAGCACTGAAAGTATTCGACTCGAAACCCGCTGGTGGTAGCAGGGGAAGAGGAAGGCCTCCTCTGCGTTGGAAAGACCAGGTGGAGAAGGACTTGGCTTCACTTGGCATTTCCAATTGGCGTCAGTTGGCACAGAAGCGAAACAACTGGCGTGCTTTGTTGGACTCGGCCAAAATCGCTTAAGCGGTTTCAGCGCCAAACAAGAAGAAAGAAGATTGCATTTTTTAAAAGAATTTTTTGATGAATCATATTTTTCAAGTTTCAAAGTTCTTATAGAAAGAATTCGGACATCAGAGAGAAAAACTAAAAACGCGGTATTACTATATTTTGTCCACGGTTTCGCGAGTATATTTATTTTTGTGTGGGTAAAATTGACTGTCTAATTGCGCAGTCCTATTGCAAAATGTTTCAAAACTATACGTAAAAATGTTTGTTATAAGTTATTTGTGTTATTTAATATTACCCTGAAGGTATTATATTCTTTTTCGGTGTTACAAACTATTCTTTAACAATATGTCATTGTTGAAATAAAAAAATTTGTTAAGTAGATTTCATGAAGTTTATATAAAAAAAAAATTTGGCTATTGGGGGATTTTTTTGAAAGAAATTACGCTCTTTTATTTAAACAATCTAGACACCCTGCTAGGGCTAGCCATGCGCTTTTTGGTTCTAGAGATATTGATAGTGTAGACCTTACTTCAGCTGTGGAGATGGCTACTACATGTTTTTACCAAAATTTACAGAGCAAACAAAACTTTTTTTCGGCATAAACTGGCTCTAAATAGCTACTAAATTATGCCGTAAGGTAGAAGTATATGCGATTTTTGGTTCCAGAGATATTGATAGTGTAGTGATTACTTCAGCTGAAGAGATGGGTACTGCATGTTTTTACCAAAATTTGTAGAGAAAAAAAAATTTTTTTGCGGCATAAATTGGCACTAAATAAGCACTATATTATGCCGTATGGTAGAAGTATATGCGATTTTTGGTTCCAGAGATACTGATAGTGAAGTGATTACTTCAGCTGAAGAGATGGCTACTACATGTTTTTACCAAAATTTGTTGAGAAAAAAAATTTTTTTACGGCATAAATTGGCACTAAATAAGCACTAAATTATGCCGAAAGGTAGAAGTATATGCGCTTTTTGGTTCCAGAGATATTGATAGTGTAGTGATTACTTCAGCTGAAGAGATGGCTACTACATGTTTTTACCAAAATTTGTAGAGAAGAAAAATTTATTTGCGGCATAAATTGGCACTAAATAAGCACTATATTATGCCGTAAGGTAGAAGTATATGCACTTTTTGGTTCCAGAGATATTGATGGTGTAGTGATTACTTCAGCTGAAGAGATGGCTACTGCATGTTTTTACCAAAATTTGTAGAGAAAAAACAACAAAGAAGTATTTTGAATGTTTTTTTTTAATACGGCCTTGAGCTCAACAAAGTTTAAATAATATTAAATTGACGGCCAAATACAAATCAACCATTAAAAATAAACGTGAATTCTTAGCCGATTGAAACTTGCTCCTACAAAAACTTAATGGGCTACAAAGCTGCACACTTAAAATTTTTCTAAAAATTCTAAATAAAAAGTTTTAATTTTTGGGGAAGTTAGTAAAATTTGTTGAATTTTTATAATTTTTGTACAAAGTTTGATATGCGAATTTATATAATAGGGATTGTTATATAATTTGCTAAACTTTTATAAAAAAGATATTAAACGTTAGATTAACAAAAGAAATATAGCCTAAACTGGTCAAAATAAATCGTTTCTATTATTTTTTCCACCAGTTATAGTTTGTGATAACTATGAATTTAATTATAAAATTTATTTATTGTTGGCTTTTCAAATAAAAATTTAAAACATAACGGTTGTGTTTGCTTTTGATACTTTTTCTGAATAACAACTGATACTTTTTTCCAACCTCGCAGCAACACTGGATGTGCCACAAAATTTAAGGAATGGTATTCGTAAGTATACACAATATTTATGAGCAATTAATCTAAACGCGTAAACTCCTCGTAACCACGTAGACTTCATAAATAAACCGGTTTTCCATACAAATTTACGAGGTTTACGCGGCTAGGATTCATTTACACATTTAAATTTATTGCCCTATTATTTCAAAAATATTCAGTATACTTAAGAAATAACTTAAACATATGTGTTTTCTATACGTATAACTTTATTGGTTTTTTATTTGATACATATGATTTGAGGATAAGACGAAATCATTTGACCTTTTATAACGAGAAAGAATGACAGCCGACGCATAAGCCTGCGCTCCAAGATCAGCTGCTTACATTTTTTGAACAGTCTTTAATATAATAAGCACGTCGAAAAAGTTTCAGCTTTTATTGTATTAGTTTTTTTGTATCATTATATTACACGCAGCTATACCCCCGCACAATCTAAAGGTTAATACCCTTATGTGGAATGCTAGATAAAGAGTATGAAAAACTTTAAACTTTTGTTCTTACAGTGATCCAGAAAGGTCGCAATGAAAAATTGATTTACAACTTGGGATAGCATTGATAAACTATATCTTATAAAGTTTCGCCACAAAATATATCCCCTTTCTTCGGTAGAATGCAAAGATTCACTATCGGTCTGACCAATTCTCCATTCGTCGCTTTCAGTGTTACCACTCGTACACGTCCATCAGCTCCCGGGTGGCATTTTACCATGCGAACAAGTAGCCACTTCTTTGGAGAAGTAGGCTCATTAAAGGCAGCGACATCACCAGTTCGCCAGTGATAAAGTGTCCAGGATAAAGTGTTGCGGAGTTATAAAATAGCGGAAGGGAGTCTACACAGGTTTCTATTTCGGTGAACAGCTTGCTAAACTCTTCAAATAACAACAAGGACTCACCCCACACGCGTTTCAAGGGGTGTTTTATGCGCCTGATGCCAATTTCCGAATTACCTCCCATGTGAGGTTCGCTAGCGGCTGTAAGTTCACGAGGTACTCGTCTCGCCAATGACGCCAGAAATGCTGCCTCATAGTAGAAATTACCTGATCTTCAGACTCTGGGATGTATTTCAGCGGTTCCCCGATGATAAAGTGTCCAGCGGTTAGGCCCCCTAAATTTGCGAAGTTATAGCATAGCGAATGGGAGTATTAGGATCTGATAGTTTTCACGACCCCGAAGTACTTACGAATTCTAATCGCCTCGAGCTTTCGAATAACACACCTGTTTGCTAGAATTTAATATACGCTTTTTATTCTGTATGAAGGCTAAGTTACAACTAACTTTCTGCACTCAATTGCATTTTTATACTACTTTACTTTCAATTCAGCACTGCCGTTAGTAGTTTACATAGAGTCCAGTTAAATCGAATGTTGTTTGTACCAATTTACATACATATTTATACAAAATAGGAAAAAGAGAAAAGTAAAAACTACAGTACTTAGCAAAAGTAAAAACTACAGTACTTGGCAAAAGTTAGTTTACATATGATAATAATAATAAGTAAGCATTCCAGTACGCAACATGCCGGCGCCCTTGATATGTCCACTAACAGATCAACTTCACTCGGGTTTTGGAATTGGCGCCACCTTTTTTGTTGCGCGACGGATGCACCCTTTCGTGGTTTTAATGTCGACAACGCGCACATATCCATCAGCAGCCTTTATGGCCCTCGTTACTCTTCCTATTAACCATGATTTAGGTGGTGCGTTGTCTTCTGACACCAAACCTAAGTCGCCTGCAACTACATTTTCTTTTTTCGCCGTCCACTTCGTCTTTCGCTGTAACTCATGCGGGTATTCGGATGACCAACGCATCCAAAAGTGCTGTTTTATGGCCGTAAGTCGCATCCAGCGGTTTAAGTTTGAGATTTTCTCACTTTCGATAATAGGTTCCAAAATGCTAACAAGCGGCCCACCTGTCAAAAAATGTCCCGGCTTAATAACTGCTTCGTTGCTTGGGTCGGAAGACATTGCAGTCAACGGCCACGAGTTTAACGTTGCCTCGACCTCTGCGACCACAGTACACTGCTCCTCAAATGTTATAAACGCTTCGCCTAGGATGCGAACCAGATGGGATTTAGCGGATTTCACCGCCGCCTCCTAGATGCCGCCAAAGTGGGGTGAGCGCCGCGGTATATGGTGAAAATCAATGTTATTTGCGACACAATACTTCGAAATAATGCCTTGTTGTTGTTGTTCGTAAAATGCTTTGCTGAACTCCAGTAGCTCATGACGAGCACCAACAAAATTTGTGCCGTTGTCACAGAAAAGATATGCGCATATAGCCCTGCGGGCGACAGATCTTTTCAGCGCTGCAATGAATGCCTTTGCCAACAGATCCGAAACCACCTCCATATGCACGGCCTTCCTTGCGAAACATACGAAGACGGCAATATAGGGTTTTGTGGTCCGCATTCCTCTCTGTTTATACGTCGTCATAATCGGACCACAAATGTCGACGCCAGAAGTTGTGAATGGGCGCGTATACTGACTCTCTCAGTCGGCAAATTACCCATGATCTGCTGCTGAAGCCTCGGTCCGAAGCGAAAGTACTGCAAGCATCTAGTCGTTACAGAGCGCACCATCTTTCGAGCATTTACAATCCAAAATCGTTGTCGCATTATCGCCATCAAGGCTTGTGTTCCTACGTGCATATGCTTTTCGTGCACATAACGTATATAAGTGGGAATGAAGTTACTCTCTCCAGGAAGCAAAATCGGATGTTTTTCCTCGTACGGCAACTTTGCGTTTTTCAAGCGACCACCCACACGCAGTATATACACTCCATAGCAGCTCTCAATAAAAACGCTCAAGCATTTAAACTTACTCGTTGACGGCACCACACCGTCGCGCTTTAGTGCATGGTACTCGTTGTTAAAGTAGTGTTTTTGTAGGCAGAACGCTATGCGAATCAACGCTTCGTCCAGCATTGTTGTTGTGAGGGGCGGCAGTTTGTCGTGACGACCCTTTATTCGCCGAAAAATACAAAGAAAATGCGCCACTCGCTTTTGTGTTTGGACGTAATCACTTCTCCCTTCAAGCCACTTGATAAAGGAATTTTTCTCTACTTCGGCCGCCAGCGTCGTCGTCTGCTTACGGCGTTCTTCTACGCCTTCCTCTGGAGCGCTACACAACTAGTTGACAGGCCATTGGTCGCATGGTTTCATTAAGAACGCTGGCCCTGCAAACCAAAAAGATGTTAGTAACTCATCAACATACGCACCTCTGGATATAACGTCAGCTGAATTTTGACGAGAAGGAACATATCTCCAGATTGCTGATTAAGTTGCCTCTTGTATCAAGGCCCCTGTTATCGACGAAAGTTGTCCAAGTTGATGGATGAGCCCCCAGCCACCCCAGCACAATTTCGGAGTCGCTCCATAGATACAGAGCATCTGGTTGAATTCGAAAATTCTGCTGCGTCTTCACTATTAATGTAGCTAACAGATGAGTTGCCATCAGCTCCAGCCGCGGAAATTATTTTGTTTTGAGTGGCGCAACCCTCGATTTGGCGCTCCATAATTGCAGGGTTACACCATTATCTTCGTCGATCGATCGCACGTAGATGCAGCAACCGTAAGCCCGCTGTGATGCGTCAGCGAACCCGTGTATCTCGACTCGTACATGCTTTTTTGCGCTCATAATATAGCGCGGCACTTTTACATCTCGAATCGCACTGAGCCTCTCTCGAAACTCGACCCATGGGTTATGCAAGTGCATTGGTAGTGATTCATGCCATACCAATTTTTGATCCACAAGTCTTGCATGAATATTTTCGCCTTTACGATGACCGGATTCACGAGACCCAGCGGATCGAATAAACTTCACAACTCTGCTAGCACTACCCTCTTGTTTACGTTTTTTGTGGACGGTAGCTCTTGCCAGACATACCTGAAGTGGTCTGCTCCTGGTTCCCAAACAATGTCGAAAGTCTTATGGTGTTTTCTTTTCTACAAAAAATGTTGCCTTTTCATTGCCCTCTCCTTAGTATATGTGCGAAGAGGGCACTGAGAAAGTAACATTTTTCGGTAGAAAAGAAAACGCTATTAATGATTTCGACATCGTTAACTCGGATAAGCTTCTCCTTTTCGCCTTCGTCTAGTTGCAGCATGAAACAAGCATTGTTTGAATGCCATTTGCGTAATTTGAAATGCGCTGAATCTGTTAGTGCAGATACCTTACGATAGACTCGCATTAATTATTCTTCTGTATCAGCTCCGCTGATGAAGTTATCCATGTAGACATCAGATAGTATTTTCTTCGATCCCAATGGAAAGTGCTTCTTACCATCTTCGCCCAACTGCTGCAGACAACGAGTTGCTAGAAAAGGCGCTGCCGTCGTCCCATACGTTATTGTCAGCAGCCTATATGCTGCAAACCTTTCATCGCTCGAGTTTCTCCACAAAATCGCTTGATAGTTGCAGTCTTCTGCAGTAACCCATGCTTGTCTGTACATTTTTGTTACGTCAACTGTTAGCGCAAATTTGAAGCATCGAAATCGCAGCACTATCGACAGAAAATCATCTTGTACAACTGGCCCTTTCATCATTACATCATTAAGCGACAAACCGCTTCTAGTTTTGCAACAATCAAAAACTACGCGAAGTTTTGTGCTGGTGGACTGCGGGCGTAACACATGTTGATAAGGCGAAAAATACTTCAACTGCCGAATGTCAGCTGCATCAACCTTCACCATAATTCCGAGTTTTATATATTCCTCAATAAAGTCCGCATATACCTTTTTGGTGTCTAAATCTTTATTAAGCCGCCTTTCCAACGCCAGAAACCGCCGCTCAGCTGTGTAAAACGAATATCCTAGTTTATCAACGTTGTTCTTAAATGGTAATTTTACGACGAATTTCCCGCTGTCATCTCTGCGCACGCTCTCGCGAAATATGCGCTCGCACTCTGCTTCATCGTCAATTAAGAACGTAGGCTTCGTCGGTAGTTGCTCCATCTCCCAGAATCGCTCCACCAAGCTGTTCAGATTTTCGTTTTGCTGCTCCGTTACGGCTACGTCGCTTACCAGGCTTTGAGCCCTCACGCGATCACCTTCGACCATTTGTGTGCTGCCGGACACTTCCCAGCCAAATACCGTTTTTTGCAATCGAGGTACACCGTTCAACTGCTCCACTCCAGAAATATTTCTGCACCTAGCAACATATCCACCCATGCCGGAGTATTAAAGCGTGGATCCGCAAGCTCCACATTCTTGGGAATGTTCCAGGTGGAGACATTAACATATTAATCAAGTTTTCTTGATGTTATCTTAGGCAATATATAAAATTGCAATGCCACTTCGTCGTTGTCGGCTTCATCACTGTATGCGCCTTTGTGGTAATGCTCGTTGTTACTCCACTAACGCCATTAACGTCAAGCAGGCATGTTGCCTTTGGCAGCCTTAACATTTGCGCCAAGTAATCGCACATAAGGTTAATTTTCGACGCTTAATCTAAAATGGCACGCGCCGGATGATAACGTCCACCAGTATCTTTCACCAGAATAACAGCAAGTTCCAAGAAAACTTCTTGCACTACTGCGGTACTAGAACTCGTATATGGTGCTACTTTTTTAGTTGATGAGCTGCTCTCCTTTTTCTCCAACGCGCTGACTTTATTCGAGACGGATCCTATGTCATCTTGCCTATGCAGAAATATGTTTTGGGAATGATTGCATGTTGTAGATTTCGCAGCGCTACATTGCTTTAGCCAATGACCCTTTCTCAAACATACCAGACATAGCTTGGCGGCACGTGCAGCAGAGTAGCGCTCTTGAGAGTTCATTCGCGTGAATCTCGGGCAAGTGACTACTTCATGACCACCTTTGTGACAAATGCTGCAGGGTGTATGCTTAATAGCCAGTGCCGTTGACGTATTACGCTTACCGAAGAATGTCTGTGGCTTGGATGGATGGACATCCTTTATAGTCTTCTTCAAATCGGTATGAACACTCTTAGTTTCCCGTACCTCTAAAGTTTGGCACCGCCTTGATAGTATTTCGGAACAATTTTCCCATGAGGACAGCTGCGTGTAATCAACTGATTCCTCCCATTTTATTTGCGACTCAGCATCTAGTTTGTCCATCACCAGGTATATTATGAGGGCATTAGTAACGCCTTGGTAGCTACCAGCGACAGCATTGCACTCAAACGCGCATTAGTCGTATCAATTATTATGCGTAAATGCCCAGTTGACCCTTTGGTGGCCTTTTGCATTTCAAAAAGCGCTGCAATGTGTTCTTGAAACATAGGCGCTTTTTTTTTACCGAAAATCAGCATTAAACGACCCAATGCCTTCGGGTAGTTTGCATCCGTTTCATCGAATTCCGCTATTGCTGAAAGTGGTCTTGAACCCAAACTATCTTTGAGTATCAAATACCTCTCGCAGTTATCCAAGGTTTGGTCCTGATCGACCATTTTTGTAAATAAAGCGATGAATTTAGGGAAATCAGCGTATTTCCCATCAAACTTAGGAAGTTTAATTTCACGGCGTAGCTTCGACGCGGGTGCAGCAAAGGATGCAGTCTGCAAAAAACTTGCATCTCCCTGAGCAGGACGATGCTTGGGAATCAGCTACATAATGTTTGACTTAGCGCTGACATATAATTCCTCTACGTCGCCAACGAAGGTAGCAATTGACGCCCCCTCCGCTTCTGGACAAATCTTATCGATGCTGGCCTGAACGCTAAGTATTTGCTTAAAGTAAGCTTCCAAAATACCAAGCCTGCACTCCAATCCTTCTTAGGGCACGGAGAACCTTTCTTCTCTATCAGGTTCTTAATTCGTGTTATGTTGCCCTTTGTTGACGCACGTAACGATTTCAGCTCCATTAATGTTGGCTTCTCCTTTTTGACGACCGCAACTTCCTCTTTCTCGGTGTCGAATATCATTTTGGAACAGTTCAATAGCAATTTCACCACGCGCTCTCAGAGTTGTTCTCTCCCGCAGTTTCGGATGCAGTTGTGCTGGTCAAGAAGATTACCTCTATGTTGATCTGGGGATGTGTATGCTGCTGCGTTACGTAGCTACGGCTGCTAAAAACACGTTTTTTGTTAACCGAAGCTTATGGTTATGTACCAATAAACGCAACTTTAATCGAATTCGTTATGAAATATTGTTCGCGATCGCGGACCTTAGCCTTTTTATACTTCGCATGGACTTCCAATGAAGATTATTTTTAAATTATCTCGAAATTTAATTACAGTTGAACCAATGTCCCGGGTTTCGGGACCAAAATGTAAGGACGTGATAGTTTTCACGACCCCGAAGTACTCAAGAATTCTAATCGCCTCGAGCTTCCGAATAAAATACCTGTTTGCTAGAATTTAATATACGCGTTTTATTCTGTATGAAGGCTAAGTGACAATTAACTTTCTGCACTCAATTGCATTTTTATACTACTTTACTTTCAATTCAGCACTGCCGTTAGTAGTTTACATAGGCCGCGCTCATAAGACGTAGCTGTTTAGCCCAACTGCTATGAAATTGTTGGCAACTGTTGAACTCAACAATTACGTCTTAGAAACGGCTTGATAAATATGTTGTCAAATGAACAGCTGATAAATATAAACAAACAAAATGAAATAGTTGCGCCGATTATATTTCCAATTCAACGCTGAGCTGCCAGCGTTTTGAAAAATCTTTTAAAGTTATAATGAAATAAATAGTTTATAATTATAAAGTAAAAATCATAATAAACAGGTATCTAGTCAACGTAGAATTTTTATAAAATATTTTAGTTACTTTATCACATCAATAATATAAAATAAAACAAAAACTAGTTTGCAGCTGCCACCTAACAAAGCGGCGTTGTATTTAATGTAAGCGGCGTTAGTCTTTTCGATCAGCTGTTTAGGCTGAGCCAACAAGTTGAGTTCAAGTAGCGTAAAAATTTTGCGCTGGAAAAAATGGCGGATAGTTTCCAATTGTTGAGCTGAGCGGAACTACTCAACTGTGCGTTTCTAAGACAAACAGCCAACGGTTACCCAACAGCTACGACTTATGAACGCACCCATAGAGTCCAGTTAAATCGAATGTTTTTTGTACCAATTTACATACATATTTATACAAAATAAGGAAAACAAAGTAAAAACTACAGTACTAGGCAAAAGTTAGTTGACATATGATAATAATAATAAGTAAGCATTCCAGTACGCAACAGGGAGTTTACAGAGGCTTCTACTTGGGTCAACAGCTTTCTAAACTCTTTTTGTTTCACAGCCATTTAAATTACATTATTGCCAAGTCTTATTCTATACTAGCCTTAATTGGGCGGTGTGGTTCAGACTTCACTGAGCTCTATACTTTAAAGTTATTTTACACTGCGCTCGTTCGGTCTAAGCTGGAATTTGCAGTCTTTATATGGAGAACGTATCACGATTGCCATACCAAGAAGCTTGAACGCGTTGAAAAGAATTTTGTTCGTTTTGCTCTTAGGTCGTTGAGGATACTCGATACCCAATTCCTTCTTATAGTGCTAGATGCTTACTAATTTATTTAAAATCTTTGCATAGTAGAAGGATTACCCTTTCGTTCTCCTTTGTGCTTGACATTGTAAGTGGAGTGATTGACTCTCCTTTCCATCTGAGCGCATTTATTTTCATATTCCTTAAAGAAGCCTTCGGAGTAATAATGATCTTTTCGTTTTAGAACGGGTTAGAACTATTTATGTATCTCATGTCCTTATTTTGAGAGCTTTGAAATAAGTTAATTTCGTCTCAAAGTCTTTGGCTATCGATTTTTCTTCCTCCAAGCTTAGCTTTAAACCATTATTAAATGAATTATTAGCGTAACTGTTATCTATAAGACACTCTGTAGTTCTAAGTACATAATCCGTAAGAAATACTGAATATTTCTAGATTATTTTTTGTTAGAATAAGGGCCGGGTTTTCAATGGCTGGTTAACACTATCTGCAGAAAAAACAACGTTATCGACGTTATCGACTCCCTGTTGTATCACGTCGATAACGATGTTTATCCTGTTGATAGTGTTAACCAGCCATTGCAGAAAAAACATCGTTATCGACGTTATCGACTCCCTGTTGTATCACGGCGATAACGATGTTTATCCTGTTGATAGTGTCAACCAGCCATTGAAAAACCGACCCTAAATAAAAATAAAATAAATCAAAAAAATAAATAAAAAGGAAATGAAATCAAGGAATCATCCAACACGCGTTTCAAGCGGAATTTTATGCGCTTGATGCCAGTTTCCGAATTACCTCCCATGTGAGGTACAGTTGGGGGGTTCAATCACCATTCGATATTGCAATCATCGAAAAAGCAGCGAAGGCTGTTATCTGCTATGCAACGTTAGAAATTGTAGCGAACTCTTTCCCGGGACCCAAGCAATCGGTGCCATTACAGAAAAAATGAATATATAGAAACCTCTGCGATTGACGAACCGTTTCAACGAGTTGGAAAAAGCTGGTGGTGACAGGTCCACCACCAAATGTAAATGCACGGCGCCCTTGCACATGCAAACGAATTGGCAGATGTATCTTCTGATAGATTTTGCACCTCTGCCATGTGTTAACTTAAACATATAAGGTCTAGCGTTATCGATTGCCGTGCAGGTAAAACAATGGGTTTACGTCCTCCGAGCGGCGGGTAAATCTCCCATCGATTGTGCGGCGAAATTACGATTCAAACATGAACCTTTGACAGATTTATGGTAATCGTTGCGAAGCAGGCCAAAAAACCACACAATCCAATACGTGCGACAGTCATTAACTTCGCTAGCGGTGAATTCTTAGTCAAAATGATAGGATGTCTCACATCAGGCGTAGAAACTCGTTTTCGTCGAGAAATGGGTGCAAGCGCACAAGACCGCTGCGGAATAGGCTTTTTTGCACTGCAAAGGGCAATCGCATTAGCGGAATAAAAATGTTGAGTATATTTAATTAGGCAGATTTCTGCTTCAAATATCTCCTGACATTTTGGAGGACCATATCGTTTCCCAGCGGGGCATTGAATACTCGGGCAAGCGTTGCGGAGAAACCGTAGAGCATACTCTGTGATTCGTTGTAACTTTGAAAACGATGACCACTTCCTAATTATTTACCAATGACTGTCGTAGTTGAGCGATTCCCCAGTAGTGGTTTTGGCGGACCCGTTGAAAACGACCCTCTGCTTTGTGCTTGTACTTGACTCCTTTATGATATGCTTGACTAGATGCAATGGATATGGGTTCCCTATGATTCATAGCGATTAGCTCTTTCATAAACTCATTGTAGCGCAAGCGTAAATCGTCGTCACCAGCGAACTTCCTCTCAATGCGTAGCTGGTTGCGAATAGCCAAACTTCGTGACTCCCCCAAAGACACGTCAGGTTTCAGCGGCAACTCGACTATAAATCGACCATCAGATCACCTTTGGTGTTTTGACTCGAAGTGCTTTTCACAAAAACGTTCTTCATGGGTAAGATGTGCCTTTCACAGTGTTTCGTCTAGCTGCCACAATCTGGTGAGCGCACGATCAAGAACATGACAATAAAGATATGGTAAACGTGTCGTGGGAGGATGGATCCGTGCGCAGAAGTCCACGTAAGTCGGAAAACTTTTGACTGTCATCCACCTGGGGATGGCCAGAAGTGATTCTTGTGCGTACGGTTCAAATCGCAGCTCACAACGTCCGGATATTTATATCCACGTATCCTCTGGGTAGCGACCAAACACCCGTTTCGGAGCGAGCTAATGTGAGAAGGCGTAAATCACCGCGTGCGCAGGGTTTGGGTCCCGCCACGTTAAATCCCCGCCCAATGAAAATGAATAAACAGCCTCGGAAGAGATCCCCCCTTTCTGTTGACGACCACTGCAAACGAACAAAGGACTATGATTTGAGGGTATGCACCTGGAATATCCGGACCCTTAATGGGGAAGGTGCCTCTGCCCGGCTGGTTGATGTCCTCGGGAAGACAAAGGCTGACATCACCGCCATCCAAGAAATGCGATGGACGGGGCAAGGCAAGGAACACGTGGGGCCTTGCGACGTCTACTACAGCTGCCATATAAAGGAGCGCAAATTTGGTGTTGGATTTGTGGTGGGAGAGAGACTCCGTCGCCGAGTACTGGCGTTCACCCCGG
>JAPVRG010250740.1:6021-20703 GCA_029783565.1 Rhagoletis cerasi
CCAGAAAAGTTTTTCCATGCCAAAGTATTTATGTATTGGAACTGACCAAGAAAATCTCAATTTAAGAAATTTAGCCAGGCTTCATACTGAAAAGCTGAGCTTCGCGGCTCAAATGAAATCGGCAAAAATAGCGTTCCTAATCTCGGACTCATCCCAGACTGGTCGCATTTTCATACAACCTTACCAGAGACTCTTTAGTCACATTAAGTGTCCTTTGGACTAAGGTTACATATATGAATTTCAAACGCGTATAAGTGTAAAAGGTACTGCCTCTTTCGCAAATTGACTGCTTTAAAAAAAATATTCTCACAAATAATCTTAATGATTAATTAATTACTGAATATCTGCAAATGTATCTCTAAACCACGTGCCGGCATTACCCTGCAGTGAAAAATTACCGATTGTTAAAAATAACCAACTTCTAATTAGCTTTTTTGCGAGATTTCTGTAAATACCTCACTTTTAATTAGCTACGACAAAACCAACTTAAAATGAGTTGTAAAGTCATGCAGGAGTCATGCAGACGTAATCAGAAGTTTACTTTCATTCAACAAGTTTCTATTTAAATATCCTCATACAAAAAAAACTTTGAATACACCTTTTTCCTGCACTTCACAGATGCTTTTTCGAATTCAGGACAAATAAAAAGAAGATCGAAATTTTATATTATCATTTTGATGTTATGTCTGACGGAATTCGAATATGGGACCACCTACAGCAGAATACATATGTATGTAAACAAATAAAAAAATGTATAATAATAAATAAAGTAAATAAATAAACATGTAAAAAATTGAAAAAATCTTTTTTTCTTATTGATATTTTATGTCCAAAAGTAGTTAGTTACAAGTTAGTTGACATCTAATGCAGAGGTATCCAGGACTGACTTTTTTGCGGCCATCGCCCCCCAAAAGTATTTTGCTTTTTTCGAACAAAATATACAGTTAATAGTTACCACTAGTGTTCGCGTATACAGACTAAAGTTAGGTATAAGCTAACGTCACTCCCTGCAGGGAACATATGCGTACATGTATGCAGCTACATACATATGTCCTGCCGTCTGTCTGAATGCATTTCCACAACTACAATTTCCACTTTCGTATTCTCCTACATTAGACTGCATTAGCAATCAAGAATGCAATCAAACACGTGTGCTGAATTCTTAACTGTAATTAGATAGAACTAAATGTGGAGCAAATAATTTATGTGAACAATCCCTTTTGCGCTCTTTGATGTATGTAAAAGAAGAACAAAGAAGTGCCACATTGAAGTGCCACGCTAAATAACTCATTAGGTAAACGTTGCTCTATACTTTCACATTTACGGATAAGTAGAAGAGATGCAGAATGAATGCAGTCGAGTAAGTTGGCGGCGGAAATGAAAGCATTCGCATTTAATGTGCCACATATATGTACATACGTATGCACGTGTGTGTGGTAAAGGACTAACGATCTATGGCAAAATTAGAGTTTAAAAGCGAAACCAAAGATTTGGGGTAAGTGGCTGCACTCACACATGAAAAACACACGTTTCAAAGTGATAATTTCCTTGAGTTTTACGCGCAGATAGACAAATACATAACACACAACTAAAACCAAAAAGTGGGTTCACACTCGCTTACTAACGAGTTAACGGAAATTAAATTCACATCTTTTTAACACTTCCCTGCTTTTTGTTTCAAAAAACACGATTTCGTAGAAAATGCGTCAAATGTGCCACTACGCACTACGCTTAGCACAGCTGTTTTCCGCTTTCCGTTTCCGGCTTCCGCCACGCGCTCATTTCTCACATCTCAAAATACACTTTTTGCACTTGCTCGATTGCTTCAATGTGATTTACGCGAAGTGCGCGCGTGTAGGTGTCAATTGTTGTTACAACTATTCAATAATAACATACCAACAAAAAGGGTTTACCGCACCATCAAACTCCACTTATCTTTCCGAGTTCACGACCGTTGCGCGTCAAATGGCGTCGACTGAATGTTTGAAAACTTTTGAAAGACGTTGATTGTAGGTGAGTTAGTGTGAAAAGGATTGGCCAACATGCAACATGCTCGATGCTGCATATGAAGCCAACGAGTGAGCGTTCACTTGTGAAGAACATTTTGCATGCAACACGTTCGCTAAAGGATTGAAATTTGTTTTTGTAGCTGTTTTCCCACAGACTTTCAGCACTACGTTTATATGTATATAGGTATATTTTTAAAACCGCTTTACTTCTATAGCTCTGCCTAATACTTCCGTTAAACAGGTGCATGTAGTTTGTTTGCAACTTGTCACAAACATAAGTCAAGAATCATTGAGCTGAGGAGTGAAGTAATTGTTAACGCAGGAAGCACATAGCACTCTTTCGTTTCGTATTCGTTGTATTTTGTGTAAGTGTAACTGGATGAGCGTGGGATTTGTTGCTGTAAGTGTGTTCATTGTACCACTAGTAACAACAAGCACCCGCTCATCCAGTTACACGTACACAAAATACAATGGGTACACAAAAGAGCGAATTCCACTAACATTGTTGGTACACTAATACAAGTAGTATTTAATTGTAGCTTATGCATTGGAATTATGTCATAAATACTTCTGAATTCTAAGAAAAGATTATGGATACTTTTTAGTTATTGACTTAGGCAGCATGCCTGCATTTTTACGAAGGCGAGTTCTTAAATTGAACTAGAGAGTTAGGCGACTTAGGCCTGCCAGCCGAGCTATTCAATTACAACGCCGAGGAAATGATAAGGCGCATGCATAAACTCTTATGCAGGATATGGTCAGATGAACGCATGCCCGACGACTGGACTGGAATTTGATTGTGCTCTGCCTAATTCACAAAAAGCGACACCAGAGGTCTTAACGAGCATATTATGTATAAGACTGAAGGCCACCGTCAACGAACTCATTGTACCTTAGAGCTCCCGCAGAGTAAGCGTTGAAAGCCGAGCCGAGCGCAAAACTGATTCTGATCGGCGCTAACCAAGATTTAGTACCGCAGACTGGATGCGAGAATCAGCGCTAAATTTCGCGCGTGCCTTAATTTTGTAATATTATTTGGTAGAACGAGAAAAAAATTCACTAATCAAAACATCAATATCCACAATTTTCCTTAAAATAACTAATGGCCACCTGTTACGAAAAGCGACTGAATAATATATGCTGTTTCATCGCAAGTTAGAGCTGAAAAACACTTAGAAACTGGTATTCTTGCGTTGATCAGCTTCGACCGGCTTCCACTCTGCGATGTCTGCGCGATTTTGTATGAAATTCTATGCATCCAGTCTTGAAATTTATTTCTAGCGTACATCATCTTTGCGCTCGGCTCAGCTTTCAGCGTGCACTCTCGATCGACACTCACCATCTATTTATCGACTTCAAGGTCGCATTCGACAGCGCTAAAAGGAGCTGACTTTACGCCGCAATGTTCGAATTTGGTATTCCCGCGAAACTGATACGACTGTGTAAAATGACATTGAGCAATCTGAGCTCTTTTAGAGTTGTGAAAGACCTCTCCAAGCCGTTCGCTACCAAACGGGGTTTCAGACAGGGCGGCTCCTTCTCGCGGGAGATATTTAATCTGATGTTGGAGAAGATAATAAGAGCTCTGGAAGAATTCACTACAAGAGTGTATGCCGGTGCTATCGACATCATTGGTAACCAAACCCGTGAAGTCTGTTCTGACTTTTCCAAGTTGGATATAGAAGCAAAGTGGATGGGTCGGCTGGTAAAGGATGACAAGACAAATATCTCTTGCCATCGTTGCTTTGTTTGTTAGAGCGCTTCGAAAATACCCAAATAGGGGATCATTAGCGCACTAGGAGACTTTGTTGTATTAATTGGGAACAGTGTATTTGGTAAAACTAAAGAAGTTCTCAACTGAGACTGGTCGATTGGTTGGCAGACTGTGGTGGCCATATCTTTTTGGCGGTGTCTGTCTAATTTATCGTTTGTTATTCTCTCACCTTTGCCAAATAGCCGTGACAAATAAGGTATTTGATTAGTAAGTCCAAATGATAAAATTTTATCATTAAAATCAATGTTCGTTAGTGCAAAAGTTGCGCCAGTTATGTTCATTGTAAACTTTTATGGACAGCGGCGAGGTTCTCGGCTGATTTGGCAATAGTTTGACTTATGAACATTGGCTGATGTTTGCCGAACCGATTGTCTCGAGTCCGGCCACCAAAAGGTACGACTTCAAAAGACCATCGCCACACAATACTTTGATGTTTTGAGGGTAATAAAATTGATTATAAAGGACAAAATCTCCTTTAACTTCTTGATTAGATTTTGCAAAGGGCATTCCATTAACTCTGCTGTGGATTCATCCATACCCGATTCATTGGACAGCGAATTAGTCACTGAGTGTAATTTCAGCGATGTTTGAGACTTTACGAGATTTAGTGTGATTTTCCAATTCTTAATTTTTTTTTTTGAATGTTTAAGGATGATCTAGTTTTTAACCTTTGTGGAATTTTTCTGGATTTTAATGTATTTTTTGCCTTTTTTTTTACTCGAAATTTCGATTTTTTTGGTATCATTTCGGGGTTTTTATGACCTTTCGTGTTTCAATGGAGATTTCTTGGAAATCATTACGCTCAACGATAGTTTTAAATCTAAACTTTGCCTCTTATAAGTGCCTTGAAAATTAAAAGTGAAGATTGCCTAATATTTTTTATTAAAAAATTCAGGCAAGTTTAACCCTTATTTATGTCTTAAAAAAACTTTTTATTGGCTTTTCTGCCAGAAATATAAAATTCATACTCAGTGCTGTTTCTAGATTTCGGGCGCTCAGTGTCCTCGAAAATTAACTTAAGAAAATTGATTCCATTCTTGTCAGGATGTACTTTTGCATTAACTATTGTAACTAGATTTGAAGACCAACCATTGCTCGAAAAGCCTTCTCAAAAGGGACTAGTAAAATGCTTTGCTTTTATGTATATCTTATTTTAAAATAGGTATAGAATAAATTATTTACCTCTTTTGAAGCCACCTTTAGGTAAGGTGACCAACTTATTTACAATGAAAATGAAGACACAATTAAATATCGTCAAAAATTACTTTATTCATTATAACAATAATTCATAAATAAATGTAAAATAAAAAATTTAATTAAATACAATCATCAAAAGTACAGATATCAAAAATGAGGATATTTAAAAGTACACTTTTCCGAGGAGACATATATAGCTTACAAAAGGAGGACGGTTGGTTACCCTACTTTAGAGCAATAAAAGAGTTTTGAGAGACCGAAAAATGTAATAATCGGCCAGAGCAGCGTCCGGGTTATACGCTGGATGCAAGAAAACTTTCCAGTCAAGGTCTCTCAATTTTCCGACGCGCCACTAAAAGTGGTGTTGTCCAACATTGTTTTGAATAATGTGTAACTATTTAATTTAAAAACCTATTATTATTATGAATTTCCTACTTTTTTGGCTGTTCAGTTCTGCAATCCAGCACATTTTAATATTAATTGTTCCTTCCCAAACAAGTAAGCACTTTCCCACTTACAAAGCTTCCCTCAAGTGGCCTCAATTTAGTTATCAGTTTAGTCTCTTTCTTAAGTATGACAAATATTTATGAACATTTAAGATTGTAATTGCTTATTTCAGAAGAACTAATTTCACTTCTACGCATTCTATCGACCGACTCATCTACGCTATATTTACAGTCTCCCTCAATTGGAACGCGGTGTCCTGCTAGTTAAATAATAAAATGCTTATTGAAGTGATTTAACTAAATTCCCGAGCAATGGATGTATGTTCATCTCGAACTAATTCGATTTGACGCAGCCTATTCAAAGTTACTTGCATTGCTCACCTTTAGTGTGCAAAAGGCTTATTGTCACTCACACACTCACACATACATACGCACACATCTACATGTGTACATTTCCAAATGAAGGGTAATAGATGTGTTGAATGTTAATCGGGTCGTAATTTCCAATCGACTAGATTTCTGACGTATTGTCATGTGCGAAGTTGAAAGCGAAGTTACTCGCCATTCAAAGTGTTTGGCGTGCGTTTTAGGGTCATACGACAGCGACTGATGTGCGGCGATGAAGATGGTTTGTGCGCTGACACATGCTTACATGTGTGCATATATTCAGTGTTAGGATTCAAATAGAAAGGCTTCTTGTTAAAATAGACAGCTATGTTGCAGTTATTTATAATGAGCGTGTGTATGTAACTAAATATAGAATTACATGTGCGCATAAGTATGTAAGGGAGTGTGTAAATAGGTCAGCGAATGCTGCTGATGTTGGATGGAATTTCATTATGTAACTTCAAATTGAAAGTGGATGAAATATTGATCTTAAAAGTTTTGAATAATGGGGATTTGATTTTGAATAGTTTGGACTATTTTTAGCTATGCTTGTATTTTGATATTGAATGTATTTCAATACTCGCTGAAACCGAAAGTAGTATGTACATTAGACCGTATAGAAAAAAAAAGTTCGCTGTACACCCCCTCATATCAAGTGTTTTTGAAAAGCATGGCATATGAGCTCAATGATCTTCCATAAAAAATCCCTCTTCGAGACAAAAACATTTCACTTTAAAATCCGACTATAAATGCCGAAGATATGAAAAAAGTGTAATTGGGCGACTACTAGGGTTGTCCAAAAAAAATTTTTTTTTATAATTTTTTTTTAAATATTTAAATTTTTAGTCTGGTAGCTAGATTTCGACGAGATGCCATAGTCCCAGCAAAAGTCAAATGGCTAGCATGGCTGCTGATGTCATTAGGAGGACGATATGAACTCAGTGACAACTCTTTTCAAAATGTTCTGGATCAGAGAGTTTTTCAACACTTCGTTTGATTACATGTTTCAAATTCTTTCTTCATTTATATTTTTTAATATTCGGTTTTTGGGTAGGTGACAGACAACCTATAACAAATTTTTTTCATTTGATATTCATCCTGTGGTTTTTCATTTCATTTTAATATTTTTAAATTAAACATTTCCCAATTACGTTTTCTTTGATACCCATACTTCATTAATTCGTTTGACATATCAATTCAATTGAATAAAATTTTTTAAACTGGTGGCACCCTCTTAAAAAAATTTTAAAATCTAAAATTTTTTAAACGACTTTAGTTTGCACCCATATTGTAACATTTCACTTAGCTTATCAAATTAATTGAATAAAATTTTTCCAACAGGTAGCAGCCTCTTAAAAAATATTTTCCAAACCAAACTTTCTTAAACCTTTTTAGTTTGATACGCATATCGCAAGATTTCATGTATCTTATCAATTTAATTGACTTAAATTTTTCAAAACAGGTGGCAATACTCGTTAAAAATATTATCGACTGTAATTTTTCTTAAACTTCCTTCGTGTGACACCCACATTGTAATATTCCATTTATATTATCAATGTAATTCTATTTTTTCTTACTAAACGATCCCGGTATTATAATAAGCAAATAAAAACGAAATATTTTCAAAATAATCAAGAGGTGTTCGGGGTTTAGCGCTACAAACGCACATCAATTCGTTTTTATATATAAAATATGTACATATTGATGGTCAAACATTGACAACGTATAACTGACATCGAAAAAGTGCTAATTAAATTTGCAAATTTTTTGATGTTTAAAATTCAAATTCGGAAAAATTTTCAGTTATGAGTTGTCAATGTTTGACAATCGGTATGATTGTATTTATGTTTTTCGTTGTTTTTACCGTTGATGAAGAAATCTTCGCCAAATTTCTTCAACAGACAATAACGCACAACATATAAATTATCAAATATTTTAGTTTTAAAATTAAATGGCATAATGTGATCTATTTACTTCTTATTCGTTTTTAGATAGGTGGCAACCCTATCTTAAAATACGGTAAAGATCTGTTTCAAGTACGTTGCATTTGATAAACGTACTGATATATTTTATACGAAAATATTTTATTTAAATGTTATGTGATTTATTTAATTCCTATTCGTCTTTTAGATAGGTGGCAACTCCATCTTAAAATATGGTATAAAGCTATTTCGAACAGTTTTCGTTTAATATACGTACTGTTATATGGTATAAGTTAATATTTATTTAAATACCCTTTTTGTATTTTTTATAAAGTGGCAACCCTATCCACATTTTTTTTTATATTACACTTTTTCATAAATCATCAGTGAAATGCCATTATTGCGGCTCATTTAAATGTAAACTTTTTTCATATTGCAGATATCTGGCAACACTATTTTTTCAATGTTTTTTTACAAACCTTCTACATGCATTTCCATCATATCGAACCGTTATTGGCTGAAGGTATTCACAAAATTTAGTATTTGCATGTTGTCATAAAATTTTTTCTTTTCGATAGAAAGTGTATACTCACTATTGTGACGCACTGTATGTGATAACTGAAACTCGCAATCGTCACAAGCTCCCCTGTTGCCCTGGTAGCTATAGACAAAGTCAGCGCTGAAGGGAATTCATGCAGCAGCGAAACCTTATAAGTTATAACATATGCAGTGCGGAATTGGCCATATGTTTGTATGTGGGACGAGCAACCGTGAAAACTGATGCTGCTGCAGAAGTCATAGCACTTCTTTTGGGTGTAAGTATAAATATGTATATTAGGGTGAATCTTCGATTCGTAAAATAATTTCGTGCTAAGCGAGGATACCATGAAAAACTGATAGTCTGTGGAAATATAGCGCTAGCTAAGAGTAGTTGCCGAATTGTACAGGTGAGGGAGCAACTTCTTATAACCATTTTCTTCAAATATTTTGCAATTTAATTAAAAGATTTCATATTATTTTGGCCTTATCGAATTTCTTGTGTCTCTTTTGGACATCGCAAATTGCCTTTTGTTGAATATGAACGGAGAGAAAAAAAACAAGTGCCTTTGTCCCTTTAGAAACGATGGATTTTTAATTTTTCTTGCTTCCAAAAAAAGTGGAGTTAGAAAGTTTTCGCTATTAGCTAGCGATAGACTAATGAGGCTTGTAAGAAAGATCTTTTTTTTTGGACTAAAGATACGATACATAGTTTCTACTGCCTGTTCGCTGGAATATGTGTTATAAAAAAATCCATGTATGCATGCACATTAGGGTGGTCCTTAAAAAGGAAATTATAAGTCTCACCCCCTCAATCGGTAATACCACGGTCAAAGATATCACATATAGATTTTAGTCCCAATTGGAGACGGTTAAGGTGTGTCGCACAGCGGTCAAAGTTCAGATTCCTCTATGGAGACTATATAGGATGAATCTGAACTTTGACCCCTGTTGTAAAAATGTGCTTTATACATTTAAGGACCACCCTAATGCACATATGTAGAGAAAAAGTTTAAAGGTAAAGATTGTTGAAGTTGAACTAAAAATTCATAGATGATTCAGATTTACCATGGACATATGTGTGTGTGTGTAATAGCCAGCTTATGAATTCGCAGATTTAAAGTGAATAGGAAACTTCAAGTATTGCCATAAATAGGTTTGTTTCTTAGTAGAGATCTTTGAAAATTTGAAAAATTAAAAAAAAAGAAATTGAGAAAATTGGGATCCTCGCAGATTTTACTCCAATAGGCACGACGAGCAGTTTCGTGTCCAGTTCAATTCGTTCTGTCCCCAGAAAAAGAACCAAGAAAATATGGGACAATATTTCTTTAATATCTTATGATGGTTTTATATTCTATCAGGACCATACCTTTATAAGGGTTGTCGCATTTTCAAGACTTGAACATTCATTATATGGACTTTTTTTTGTGAATGCTCAAAATATACAGTTCGGTCTTCATTGATACATAGCAGAATAATTGCCACTTAGTCCGGTATGTTTTGCAAATACTTAAAAAAAAAATAATCCACTTCAGAAAGAAAATCACACATTAAATTCATAAGATACATATCAAGCTTGCTTATATCGGATTGAGCGTAACCCCATCTCACACCAGCATTTATCGAGCAACTGCTCCAACGATATCTGGCATTTTACATCTCAATTCGAAGTCGAAGGGCAGTGAGTGGCGTGAGACAGACACCACAAACCGGATAATCATTGCTGTTGGTTTCACCGAGAACCTCCCAGTTTGGTGGAGAATATTGTGGCAAAAAGCGTTGGGCGTGGTGGGCACTGCAGCTTTGACGCGTTTTTACATTTGTGTGAGTGACTGCGCGATGTCTTTGCACAGTTTCCACAATTTTCCTTGTTTGCTCGGTTTGCTTGTGCGAGACGGAGGCGGATGTTGTAAATATTGTGGAGAGAAATCCATTGATTTCGACCAGGTGAGATTCAAGCGAATTTTTCGTCAGCCCTGACTAGATATCGATTCAGCGCTACGACTAATGGCTGTGACATGGATTTAAAATTGCTTTAGTTATGAACTGTACTGATTTTTTTATTATATGCCCAAAGGTGTTTTGTTCTGTACTTATTTGAAAGCTTAATACAAAAATCTAGCAGCACTTAACAAATATTTGCTTAATGTTCGGGGGGAAAAATGAAATATTCATCGTTTGTATAATTTTGAATATCTTAAGTACCTGCTAAAGAAAATTGTTTCAAGATAAGGTATAATGGTCTCACACTTCGTTGTTATAAGAGCAGCAGACGAAAAGCATGGAACTTAAAATTTCTAATACAAACCACTAAACCTTTTAACTTATCTAAATTTTTTCCTCCTGGGTATGCATATAAAAGATGGTTTATATTTACATTTGTATATAACTACGCATGTATATTTGTATGCATGCATTTGTTTGGCTATACGTTCTGTAGCGTGTGTGCATTTACATGGAGCGTAATAAGTGACAGGAAGCGGACGTCATTGTTGAATTGGAAGTCAATTCTTGTCTGTCTGATTGTAAACGATTGTGGTTAAGTTGTGGATGCATGAAATCAATTTCGAAAACAAATTTTGATTGTATTGAACACTTTTTTGAATTTCACGGGGAAATAAATAAATGTTTGCATTTAACCAAAGGCCAAATAAACTGGCTGTTTTCTTTTTGTATACATTATCTGTGGTTGTTTGCAATTAAAAGCTTTGCTGAATAAAATTCACAATTAAGTATTTACGCTTCAATCGTTGAAAGGTGAAATTTATGTTTTTAAGTTCCTTAAAAATTTTAATTGCTAACATATGACCAAATTCACACATAATTGTAAGGTACTTTTAAGCCGCGCTTAAATTTTATCGATCAGGCTTAATTAGTTCATTGATTTTTCATTTTTGGAGAAAAGTGGCAAACATTTTACTGCTATTTTTTTACCACAAAATAAACGTTGTTTTCAGAAAAAACAAATTAACATGAAAATAAACCGTTGAACGTAACAATCTCGAAACGTCATGAAAAAATCCTTAAATTACCCAAAAGTTCCCCAACGGTCCCTTATTGCATTTTTTTTTATCAAAGCCGATTCCATTTTTGAATTTTCTTTAAAAATGTCACAATTTTTACACCATGAGGAAATCACGTTCTTTAATTTCAACAATTTTTAATCGAAAAAGCATAACTTTGGACCACGTGACCCGTTTTCGATAGTTGATTTTCAAGGGTTATCCCATACTAATTTGGTTTAGTTCCAATCATTGGATCATGATGAAACTAACGGTATTCCTAAATTTTTATTTGAGCATTGAAGTCGGTTGTTATTTTTTGCTTAAAAATTACTAATTTCAGTAAGTTTATTTTGGTGTCAAAATCAAAATGTAACTGGTACTAATTAGCATTTATTTTAAAACTTTCATTATTTACCTTAAAATCTCTTAATTTTTAGATTGCTAATCCATATTCCGCGCTAAACTTTCCTGCACTTAAACTTCATTGGTCAAGTATACACATTAGGGTGGTCCTTAAATGTATGAAGCACATTTTTACATCAGATTTCCTAAACCTCAGTCCCTACATCGATGCTAATATAGTCAAAGATATCACACATAATTTTTGGTCCCGATCGGAGACCGTTTAGGCGTGTCGCACAGGGGTCAAATTTCAGATTCATTGTATATAGTCTCCATAGAGGAATCTGAACTTTGACCCATGTGCGACACGCCTTAAGCGTCTCTAATCGGGACTAAAATTTATATGTGATATCTTTGATCGTGGTATTACCGATTGAGAGGGTGAGACCTAAAATTTCATTTTAAGGACCACCCTAATATATATACATACATTCACGTATATTAAGGTGATTCCTAAAAAATCAACATCGTGTTGCGTACAAAATAAATATATCCAAGAAAATTTCAAAATTAAAGAAAAAAATTAGGGGCTACCTCGGTTTGTAAATAACTATTTTTTTTAAATCGCAAAAATTCGACAAAACATAATTCAGCGAGTTTATAAATTTATATGTAAGAATAAGTATCAATAATGTGTAAAATTTTGTCGAATTTTTGCTATTAAAAAAATTTAATTTTTTTTAAACCCTGTTAGCGATTTTTAAATATTTCTGTAAAATTTTGAAATTTTCGTCGGTATCTTAATTTTGCAAGTACATATAACCAAATAAAGGGGTGGCCATACAACATTAAATGTTGATACATATGTTATGGACCACCCTTACACATATATGTACATACTGATAATTTCTTTTATCGCCTTCAATTTTTCATCGTTAGCCTGTGCTTGTTCAATGCCAATGCAGATGTTATGCTCGGTTATCGTCAAGACTGGATACCTGCTGAGCGCGTCTACGTGCTTCATACGCGTGCCAGCACGATGCTCAACCGTATAGTCGTATTCTTGGAGAAAAAGGATCCAGCGGGCCACCCTCGTACACAAACTCTGCTTCTCAAGGGTTTTAGTAAAGGCATTACAATCGGTGACTAGTTTAAAGTGGATGCCTAACACGTAAACGCGAAACTTCGTCAGGGCTTCTATGACTGCAAGTATTTCTAATTCGTAGCTGGTATACTTTCGCTGCGCCTCTGTCGTCTTCTTGCTCATAAAATACACCGGGTGCAACTGGTTGTCGTCTGGTGATTTTTGCAGTAAAACTGCACCAAACCCGTCTATAGAAGCGTCCGTATGCACCTCGGTTTCGTACGACTGATTGTAAATGCTGAGCACTGGATTCTTTGTTAGAAGTTTCTTCAAAAGACTAACCGCACCCTCTTCTTCTATACCCATGCTAAACTTTATGCTCTTTTTGGTTAAATCTGACAACGGCTTCGAAATTATTGCGTAGTTCGGGATAAACTTTCTGAAGTACCCGGTCAACCCCAAAAAACTCTCTAATTGTTTCAACGTTTGCGGTACCTTAAAGCTAACCACTGCTTCAATCTTCTCCGGTGATGGGTACAGTTTTTGGTTCTCAATAATGTGACCAAGAAACTGTATACGCGTTTTCAAAAAATTTCATTTTTTCATATTCAGCTCTAACCCATATTCTTTGCATGTTTCGATGACTTCTTTGAGATTTTGGACAGCTTCTTCTTCATTTTCAGCAGGAATTATAACGTCGTCAACATAAGGTAAAGCAATACCCTTACGCCAGAGATGACGAAAAACAGCATTAACATGCCGCTGGAATACACCTGGCGAGTTGGAAAGTCCAAACGGTACCTTCCGAAACTGGTACTGGCCGTTTTGCGTGACAAACGACGTATATCTTCGACTTTCTTCAGCCACAGGCACGTGGAAGAACCCGTTCTTAAGATCGATAGTGCTAAAAACCTTAGCCTCTTGTAGTCTGTCTAACTGATCTTCTATAAGCGGTAAAGGGAAATGGTCTTTGACAATTACCTTGTTGATTCTGCGAAAGTCAACGCAAAGTCTTGCTGAACCGTCACGTTTTTTAACGAGAACTATAGGACTTGTAAACTCGGAGTTTGATTCTTCAATAATGTTTTTGTCAAGCCACTCCTCGATTTGGTCGTCAACAATACTTTGCTCGGTTAACGCCATTCTACGCGGTCGTGAAAATATTGGTGTTTCATCTTTTAAAATAATTCGCATTTCAATGTTCGTAGTTTTCGATTTTAAAGGTTTATAATTTTGTACAAGTTCCCGCACTTCTTGCTTAGCTGCTGCACTCATGTTGTCGCCTATGTCAATATCTTCACTTTCGCTAGTTACATCTATATTAAGCACTGACAGTTCTTCGTTTCGACTAACACTAGCTAGTTTTCTTATTTTTAAACCCGATGGATTAATTATTATTTCAGCAGATAAACAAAAGTCCGCACCAATTATGATACTATCGTCAAGATATTCAGCACGCACAACATAAAACATTAAATCAAATTTTTCGTCGTCTACTATTATTGTTTGCCTTAGCTCACCCAAGGGCTTAATATTGGCTGTTTTGCCAAAACCAGTCAAGTTTACCGCACATTCGTTTAATTGTACATTACTCAAGTTTTTATAAATGTCGCTACTCATTATGTTAGCACTACTGCCCGTGTCGAACAGGGCTAAAACACTAAAATTGTCAATATTTATAGTTTTACGCATTATGTCTTTCTTTGCCATAACAGTGTTCACTTTTCTCACTGGGTCGCTTATTTTCTTGTTGTTAAAATTTTTTGCAATATGGCCGTACGAGTTGCAACCGAAACACTTTCTACCCTTCTCTTTATTATCACAATTTTTCGATACATGGCCTTTGTCGCCACAATTGAAACACGTTAATTCTTTTGCCTCTTTCTTTGTATTAACTTGAGCACGCACTGGAGTTTCATTACTGCACTTCTCTTTTTCGGCTATTATTTTGTACATCTTTAACTTTTCTTTAAACTCGC
>JAPVRG010250748.1:0-13651 GCA_029783565.1 Rhagoletis cerasi
GTACATCCTTCAGTTAAGCACCTCGACTGCTTTATCGATCACATGTTATAAGGTGGGTGTCGATAAGGATGTTTAACTGGGAGTTAGAATTAACTGGACATGGTGCAAACGGCCCTTAATAATAAAGAAGATTAAACGAATTCTTTTAAAATTTGCTTATTTTCTCTAATCAAAGAAATCGCAAAAATAAATACCTTCATATGTTTTTCGGTGTAGTGGCAATATTGGAAGATGTAAAAAATGCACGTTGTGAGAGCGCTCTACCGAGAAAAAGAGTTTCGTATCATTTTATCCATATCATCTGTGCATTCACTTTGAACAGTAAACATCACACTCAATAAAAACAAAGGAGAATAATTAATAAATAATAGTAATAAATATAATGGGTAATTCTCTAGTTTAGGGGACAACTGCTAAAAAGCGTCTCCGTCTCTGTATTACCAATCCGGAGGCGGAAGGTTAATATTATTAACCATTCAAAAGTTATTAGTAAAAAACTTTACTTAAATATAGCGCTTTTATATTACACCATTATAGATGAACTGAACATATACTCTCCTCGCTGCGCTTCTCGCTTCATTCTTCACTATTGACTCACTATTAAAATGTGTACGCTTGTTGTTTCATGCAAACTATATGATATTTTCACTACTATATTTAATATTTTGTTAATAAAAGTACGTAAACAAATTTTCCACGTGGCGAAATTTTTAGAACCTTGAATCGCTGGTATTGACACTTTAGCTTTGTTCCAATACTCCATGAACTTTCAGGATTTTACACGAACTTACAGGAAGTTACACGAAAACTGTTCCCGTACTCCAAATTTCTCCAAAATCCTGTAAATGAGAGCGATTTTTGGAGAGTTGTGTAGAGAATGAAGTTGCAAGATTTTACCCGAACTTTTTCCTCTGGTAAACTCGTGAAATGTGTCAAGCAATCACTGGTTGACGTTTTTACAGGAAAAATGCTTTTTTTGTTCCCGTACTTTTTGTTGTTTCTTACTTTTTACTCTCACTTCAGAGAGTAATTTTGCTGTTTGAAAGTTTTACCGGATTTTACACGAAAAGTATTGGATCAGAGCATTTATCGCACTTTTTATTAGCGCTATTATACTCTGCCCAGACTATGCACTTCTTACTTTTCGTTTCGATTCACTTTTTTTTTATAGCCCCAGGTTTACCACACAGAAAGGAGAATTCTAGTTACCTCATCCTTTCCCAAGGCTACATCAGTTGGTGCGCACCAAAAGGAGAGTTCTATTTGGTAAGGGCTATAATCCTCAGAACTTCTTTCTGCGTAGGAGGCCTTCGGCCGCTCTTTAGAATTATGACCTTTACCAAATAGAATTCTCCTTTTGGTGTGCACATACTGGGGCTGCCGCCCCAGTGATGTAGCCCTGGGAAAGGATGGGGTAACTAGAATTCCCCTTTCTGTGTGGTAAACCTGAGGCTGCCGCCCCAGTGATGTACCCGAGTATAAAACATTTATTGTTATAAATTGTGAAGTCGCTCAAAAACGAAAAGCACTGTAGACGCCATATAAAGAAATCTGAATTATTACCAAACATAAATAGGGTGCCAGCATTGTACGCCGTTTTGCATTTTCTCGTTTCAGTTCGCAAACATTGTTCACTTTTTTTAATAACGAAATAAACCATCTTTTGTTGTAAATAATTTGTTTTTGTTTAATAATTGTGTTACAAAATATATTTTATTAGTGTTTCAAAAGAGAAAATTGGTGATTTAGTTTTTTGTTAATAACTTTTGAATGGTTAATAATATTAACCTGCCGGATTGTTGATACAGGGGACAAAACGCGTCGATTGGCACCCCTTCCGATATTTTTCGACGCAGAATTACCATATAAAGATAAATAATATAAAGCAAAAAAATAAATTAATTTCTGTATGCTTCAACAAAACTTTCCCATTTCTCATTGCAATCAATTTATTAACGATGCGCTTGCTGTTATCACCTTTTTTTTTTTGATATTTCAATACATTAGCTGTGGTGCAGGTACCATATTGCCAGATTAGTCAACAAATGGTTGTCAATAGTATATAGTTATATGTAAACGGGCATTGGTTGTCAAGTACTCCGTGTCAAAAACAAAGCAAACATGAAGTTAGATTAAATTGTAAATATTCATCTTGATATGATACAAATTGGTATACTTTAATATCAGCTTCTTTAAGAAATCTTACGGGCTGAGAAATAATAGATACATCTTTCGTTAACAAGATTTCTTTAATTGTACTAAACGTGTTAAAAAATACATAATCATATCTAAATATATTATATTTAGAGCAGAAGAAGACAGAGTGATCTAGTGAACAAAGTTTCGTTGCAATTGCGCCTATGCGATACAAATATTTTCTATCATACCTGTGACCAGAAAAGAGTCTGTTAATAATTTTGATAAATTCCACTGATAAAGAAAATTTATGATAACGGCTTTGATGGTAGCTCTGGGAAGATTTCCGCAAAGAAAGCTCCCTTGGGTTGCGATAGTAGTTTATATTCTTGGTCCCATTCTTCTCTTAGGAAGTTATAAATTTTCCGAAGAGGTTTTTCTTACGTTGTTTTTTTTAAAAGAACGCAGCTAGACTTTCTGTCAGTAAAAATTAAAATTTTTTTTAGATTACTTTTGGCTGCTATTAGGACAGCACATTTGATCGCAATTAACTCAGCTGAAAGCGAAGACAAAGGTTCATTAATTTTATAGATGTACGATATATTTTTTGATGGTAGACATGCTGCCATACCACAAGATCTGTCTTTGATTGAGGCGTCAGTAGAAAAAATTACAAAGTTTATATTTTGTACGACTCTACTCGCTCGTGACATAAGGTCCTAATGAATTCATTAGCGACATTTGATTTGGTCCTGGAAAACCGTGTTAAGATATTTAAGTCAACGCTATACCCTCTAGACGCTACGATTTCCACGTTTCTATCAACTTTGTTAATAATAGTATGGTATTTGTTAGAGCAGAAGTTATACCTAGAATTTACATGCGCCCCTTGCGCAACTTCTTCGTAAAGTTGGTGGTTGAAAAATTTTATATTCAAAAGTTCTTTTGACGTTAGGAAGATTGCTCTTAGTTTAGAGGGTAACTCCCCCGATATAACATACAAAATGTGATTAGGAGTTCAAGGAGTACATCCTAAGCATCTACGCAGCAGTTGATTTTGAAATATTTCAATTCTCTTATCTATATATTTGGCTGAGTGGCATATTTGAGTTTGGATCTTACTAGAGCCTTATACAAATTGGCCGCAGGTCCAGGTGACAAACCTCCATTGACTCTTGTCATTATTTTAACAGCATTTAAGTTTGAAGTGGTGTCCTTGATTATGTTCGTATAATGCTAATGTACTGTTAGGCTGGTGTTAATGTATCTACTCAGAAATTAAATAAAATTAGTTTGTCTTATATCAAAGTTATCTATCTTTATATTGATTCTTTTGTTTGACCCTTTAGCGAAATACATTGTTTGCGTTTTTGAGAGATTAAATTTAAGATTAAGCTCCGCACACCTTTCATAAAAAACATTTGCCTTGTGAGATAGGTTACTCACTGCCCTGTCAAAATTGGTGTCAAAAGATACAATCAAAAAATCATCTGCATCTTGAAAAATTGCTGTTTTTTCATCTTCTAGCATAGATAGATAGATTGTAAGGTTGATGCACTGCGACCAGTAGGTCTATTGTCTCCTTCGCTCATCACAATACCTGAAACAGCCCCAGACACTCTATAAATTTTAAAATAGATCTCGGGGTGAAGAGTGTATGTGCTCCTCTCTTGGCCACATATGCCCTATGTTTCTTTCTCTTCTCCGTGCAACGGCCTCACATTCTAGGAGGAGGTGAGAAAGAGTCTCCTTGGTAGCATCGCAGAAGCGACACAGGTCACTGGACCAGATTCCCACTTTAAACAGGTGCCCTCTCAGTCTGCAATGACCTGTCAAGAAGCCTGTAATGATTCTTAATTTATCCTTAGGAAGGCCCATAAGTAACCGGTACCTTTTCAGATTGTACCCTCCTATTAGGCTTTTTGCCTGTTGCAAACCCATGGTGTTACGCCAGTGAAATTCCCTTATTTTGGTGTTTTCCTTTCTAAGCACTTCCTTTATGGTGTTGGGACCTATCCCAGGGAATGGCTCAGGTCCAATAGGGGTCGAGGCAGCGGCCACTCAAGCTCACTGGTCCGCCTCCTCATTTCCCTCGAATCCCATGTGCCCTGGTACCCATAACAACTCGATATCATTTTCCTCAGCCAGAGCGTTAAGCTTCTCTACACACTCCACAACCAAGGAAGACTTGTTCTCAAAGGATGAGAGAGCTTTTAACGCCGCCTGACTATCTCTTATAATAAGTATCCTCTGTCTGCGATAGTTCCTGCGCAGATTGATCTCAGCACACATACTGATGGCATAGACTTCTGCTTGAAAGATGCTAGGGAAGGTTCCCAGGGGCACCGATAGCTTCAGTCTGGGGCCATAAACACCAGCTCCAATACCCTCAGGTGTTTCAGACCCGTCCGTATACCACTGTAGTGTGCTCGCCTGAATGCGGCTCTCCAAAATGGAGGCACTCCAGGTTGCATTATTTTCTGTATGAATCCTGAAGTTTCTGTTGAAAACTACTATCCTATTTATATCGTGCCTGGGGAAAAGAAGTAGAGGGAGCTGGGAGCCTAGCTTGTCCCTCGATGATAACACCTTGCCTTTCCCGAAGCCCTCTCTCGCGAAATTAAGGATAGTCCACCTTGCAGCCTGTTCTAACGAAAGATGCAGTGGCTCGAGCTCCAGCACTACTTCCAGCGCTGCAGTCGGGCACGTGCGCATAGCTCCCGTTATGCACACACATGCAAGCCGTTGAAGCTTGGTGAGGTTCTGTCTCACCGTTACCAAAGTAGTCCTGGAAACCCAAGCCACTGCCCCATACGTCACTATTGGACGAACTATCATGGTGTACATCCATCTTAGTATCCTCGGAGAGCATCCCCAGGATTTCCCGCAAGACGTTTGCACACCATCATCGCTCTCGTTGCCTTTGATGTGGCCGCCTCAACATGAGTCTTCCACAGAAGTTTGGAGTCCAGGATTATTCCCAGATACTTCACTTCTGTGGCGACGTTGGCCGCGGCCCCATCCAAGGTCAAGTTTCTCATCCCCTTTAGAGTCCTTCTCTTGGTGAAGGGGACTATAGCTGTTTTAGATGGATTGATCTTCAAGCCTGCATCCGCACACCACCCTTTTGCAAGGTTAAGTCCGATGTCCCAGAGCGTGCTTACGAACTTCCCTCTAGGGATAATCACTATGTCATCCGCATACCCTTGGCAGCGGACGCCCTCATTAGTATCTGTAGAAGTTCGTCAACAACTAAGCTCCACAGGAGAGAAGATAATACCCCTCCTTGCGGGCATCCTTTTGTCGTTTGCACTTGAACGACTTCCGTTTCGGCAATTATTGTTTGAAGTAGCCTCGATATCCATCTACAAATGGTTGGCTGAACATTGTGCTCCTCAAGTGCCCTAACGACTCCCAAATGGGACGCATTGTCGAAGGCCCCCTCGATATCGAGGAAGGCACAAAGCACTACTTCTCCCCACTCAAAGGCCTCTTGTATTTCTGTGGTCAGGGCGTACAGCGCAGTGTCCGTAGATCTGCCCACTCTGTACGCGTGCTGGTTGAAATGCCGGGGAGCCTGTTTCAGAGTGTTAGACCTGATGTCATGCTCGATAATCTTCTCCATTGCCTTTAGCATGAAGGATGTTAGACTTATCGGCCTGAATGACTTAGCAAGAGAGTAATCCCTCTTGCCTACCTTCGGAATAAATGTAACCCGGGCCCTCTGCCACACCACGAGAATATGGGACAGCAGTAGGAGCTCTACACCCTGCTTCAGCAGAACTGGACTGATGCCATTCACCCCGGGGGCATTGTATCGTTCAAAAGAATCCACCGCCCATCGCACTGATTGCCGGTTGATAAGATTTTTGGCCAACTTCCAGTCCGATGGGGACGGACTAAGAGAACGAAACACCGTGTCACTTGAGGTTGGAATGGCATCAGGAAAGTGGGCCGACAACAGAGCGAGTGCCCTTTCCTGTTCATTGCCTGAGTATTTACCATTAGGCAGCCTAATAGCTAATCTGATACCTTTGTTGTCCTTTGCCAAGGCCTTATGAATCCTAGCAGCTGCAGGACTCGAAGAGATATTCTTACAGAACGTCCTGAAGTTGCTACGCTTAGCCTTCCTGATCTCTTTATTGTATTTCGTTAGGAAGACAGTGTAATCCTCCCAGTGCCCCGTGCGCTTCGCCGAATTGAATAGTCTGCCCACTTCTTTCCTGAGCACTGAGAGTTCTCGTGACCACCAAGAACGCTGGGTCTTACCTCTTGGCTTCGTCACGGGACAGCTGGAGGTAAAGGCATCTAATATAGTACCGTTCAGCCTATTGACCCTGTCTTCCAACTCCATACAGTCTACCTCTCTATTTTTTACCTCTAACCTAGTTAGGTTCAGCCTGAGTACCTCCTCAAATTTAACCCAGTCAGATTTCCTGGGGTTTCTTTTAGGGTAACCTGTCCGCGAGCAGTGTATGTGTGGAAAATTATTGGACTGAGGCAAGAACCTTGTGGGATTCCACCGATTCAGACCCCCAAAGTCAGAACACGTCTATACGTCTCAGCTGGTATGTTATAACGATCAAACGTTTGACTCAACTTACTTAAATTTACGCAATCATAAGCTTTTGATATATCTAGTGACATTAATACAACTTTGAAGCCCCGATTTTTTTGTTTTGCTACCAAATGCCCCAACTCATTAATGCACATTGCTCCGGACATACTTTTCCTATATGCATAGCTTCTAGCTGGAATAATATTCTTCTTCTTCTTCTTCTTTATTGGCGCTGTAACCGCCTAAACGATTTTGGCCGAGTCCAAAACAGCACGTCAGTCATTTCTCTTCTGTGCCAACTGACGCCATTTGGAAATGCCAAGTGAAGCCAAGTCCTTCTCCACCTGGTCTTTCTAACGCAGAGGACGCCTTCATCTTCCTCTGTTTCCAGCATCGCGACCCGCGTTGAATACTTTCAGAATAGGAGCGTCTCTGTCCATTCGAACGACATGACCTAGCTAGCGGAGCCGCTGTATCTTAATTCGCTGCACTATGTCTATATCGTTGTAAAGCTCATACAGCTCATCGTTAAATCGTCTGCGGTACTCGACATTGCCAACGCGCAAAGGCCCGTAAATCATTCGCAGAATCTTTCTCTCAAAAACCCCAAGAGCCGCTTCATCAGATGTTTTCATTGTCGATGCCTCCGCGCCATACACCAGCACAGGCAAGATGAGTGACTTACAGAGTGTGATTTTTGTACGACGAGAGAGGTCTTTACTTCTCAATTGCCTACTCAGTCCAAAGTAGCACTTGTTGGCCAAGAGTGATTCTCCGTTGGATTTCAAGGCTAAAATTATTATTGGTGTTAATGCTGGTTCCCAGATAAACGAAGTTGTCTACTTTTTCAAACTTGTAACTGTCAACAGTGACGTGGGCGCCAAGACGCGTATGCTCTGACTGTTTGTGTGATATCAGGGTATATTCGTTTTGTCCTTCTTCACCACCAGACCCATTCGATTTGCTTCTGGATCTTATCCCGAGAAGGCTGAACAGACGTAGCTCTTGTTTTTACCGATAATGTCGATGTCGTCAGCATACGCCTACAATTGGACGCTCTTGTAAAGTATTGTGCTTGAGCGGTTCAGATCTGCAGCTCTTATTATCTTCTCCAGCATCAGATTAAAGAAATCACACGAAAGGGAGTCACCTTGTCTGAAACCTCGCTTGGTATCAAACGGCTCGGAGAGGTCCTTCCCAATTCGGACGGAGCTGGTGGTATTTCTCAACGTCATTTTACACAGCCGTATTAGTTTCGCAGGGATACCAAACTCAGACATCGCGGCATAAAGACAACTTCTTTTCGTGCTGTCGAAAGCGGCTTTGAAATCGACAAATAGGTGGTGTGTGTCGATCCTATTCTTGCGGGTCTTTTCCAAGATTTGGCGTATTGTGAATACCTGATATATGGTGGATTTGCCAGGTCTAAAGCCACACTGATAAGGTTCAACCAGCTCGTTGACGGTGGGCTTCAATCTTTCACACAATACACTCGATAAGACTTTCTAACCTATGCTTAGAAGGCTGGTCCAGCGGTAGCGGGCGCGTATGGCGGGGTCGCCTTTCTTATGGATTAGGAAGATCACACCTAAATTCCAGTCGTCGGGCATGCGTTCATCTGACCATATTCTGCATAAGAGTTGATGCATGCACCTTATCAGCTCTTCGCCGCCGTACTTGAATAGCTCAGCTGGCAGGCCGTCAGCTCCAGCAGGTTTGTTGTTTTTCATCCGCGTAATCGCTATTCGTACCTCGTCAAAGTCAGGCGGTGGGACATCGACTCCATGGTCATCGACTGGGGGCTCGGGTTCTTCTTCTCCACTACTTTCAGTGCTGTTACTATTCAATAGAGTGGAAAAGTGTTCCCTCCATAATTTAAGTACGTTCTGGACATCGGTCTCTAGGCCGCCATGGTTGTTCATACAGAAGTTCGCACTGGTCTTGAAACCTTCCCTAAGTCGCCTAACTCTCTGATAAAATTTTCGTGCGTTTTTCCTGTCGGCCAGCATTTCAAGCTCTTCGCACTCACGTATTTCGGTCTCTCTCTTCTTATTGCGGCAAATACGTCTCGCTTCCTCCTTCAGTTCCCTACATCGGTCCGATCGCGTTGCGCCCGATCGAATCATTGCCCTGTAGGTGACATCTTTTTTCTCTGCATCTTCTTGACATTCCTCATCGTACCAGTTGTTCTTTCGGGCTCGCTGAAATCCGATTACTTCTTCGGCGGCGGTACTTAATGAGCGGGAAATGTGGTTCCTCTGCTCGCGTATGTCGGGTTGTTGAAGAGTGCCCTCAGAGAGCAGGTGTGAGAGTCGAGTAGCAAATAAATTGGCCATCTGTTGTGATTGCAGCTTTTCGACGTTCAGCTTTCCTTGCATTGTTGGACGCACATTTTTTGATGCACAGATGCGGGAACATGGTCGATTTGGTTTCTCGTTTCTCGGCATGGAGATAGCCATTTAGCTTGATGGATATTTTTGTGCTGGAACCTAGTACTACACAATACCATGTTTCGGGCCCGGCGAAGTCGATCAGCCTCAGTCCGTTATCGAACGTTTCGTCGTGGATACTGAATTTTCCGACAGTGGCGCCAAAGATCCCTTCCTTGCCCACCTTGGCATTGAAATCGCCAAGCACGATTATGACATCGTGCCGGGGGCAGCGATCATATGTGCGCTCCAAACGCTCATAGAACAGGTCCTTGGACGCGTCATCCTGCTCTTCCGTCGGGGCGTGGGCGCAAATGAGTGAGATGTTGAAAGAATCTCGCTTTGATGCGGATTGTGGCTAGACGTTCGTCCACCGGGGTGAACGCCAGTACTCGGCGACGGAGTCTCTCTCCCACCACAAATCCAACACCAAATTTCCTCTACATGGCAGCTGTAGTAGACGTCGCAAGGCCCTACGTGTTCCTTGCCTTGCCCCGTCCATCGCATTTCCTGGATGGCGGTGATGCCAGCCATTGTCTTCCCGAGGACATCAACCAGCCGGGCAGAGGCACCTTACCCATTGAGGGTCCGGATATTCGAGGTGCATACCCTCAAATCATAGTCGTTTGTTCGTTTGCCGTGGTCGTCAACAGAAAGGGGGGATCTCACCCGAGGCCTTTTGCTCTTTTTCATTGGGCGGGGATTTAACGTGGAGGGACCCAAACCCTGCGCACGCGGTGTTTTACGCCTTTTCATTTTAGCTCGCTCCCAAACGGGTGTTTGGTCGCTACCCAGAGGATACGTGGATATAAATATCCGGACGTCGTGAGCTGGGATTTGAACCGTACGCACAAGAATCTCTTCTGGTCATCCCCAGGTGGATGGCAGTAAAAAGCTTTCCGCACTTACGTGGACTTCTGTGCACGGAACCATCCCCCGAATAATATTAGTCTTATTAATAATATTTTCTAATCTGTTCTTTAACATGAGATTAATTAGTTTAATAAATGCAGAAAGCAGTGATATCGGTCTGTTATTTTCAATGGAACCCAAATCCACTTCCCTTTTTGGTATTGGCACAATCTTAACCCTGCACCACTCCTCGAGAACCAGATTGTTCACCCAACAAGAGTTTAAAGCATTATTAAGATTTTTCAAGTTTATTCGCGAGAGAGCTCTGATCATGCTGTATTTGACACCGGCTTTATGAGACATAACTGAAACCAAAAACTCTCTACTGGAGCTACTTTTACTTATTTTATTAAGGTGTTCTTGCCTAGAATCTTTTTGTGCTTTGTTTCTAGCTTCATTCCAAATTTTCGCTGTCTCTTTATAGCTATTGTAATTTGTTTAATTACAATATCTAGATAACTTTGCCCTTGCTGCTTTCATCCTTCTAAACAATACGGAAAGGAAATCATTCCACCACTACTTGGGAATCCAGCCCCTTTCTGAAGGAATTTCTAAAGTGGAATTTGAGATGGCTGATTTAAAAGACTCGGAAATCTCGTTGATTGAAGACGTGAGACGAAGCTGTGCGATCGATTCACTGAGTTTTCTGTTGGATATAGATACACAGGGGATATATCCCTAGGGGAGTTATCTGCTCCAAAATTTGAAAAAGTCAAATCGAGAACACTGCTATGCGACCCATTGTTTTGCAGAGATTGATAGTACGTGTGTTTGTGGTTATTTAGACATCTGAGGTTAGTTGCAGCCAACATATTACTTAACATTGTGACTTTCGGAAGAGATACCGTGTCACCAAAAACAGAGCAGCGCGCATTGAAATCACCACCAATAATGGTATTGTGGCAAATACCGCGAACACACAAATTAATTAAAGCGAACGGTCGCGAAAGAGGTAGAAGCGCAACAGCGAGAAACGACAATGGAAAAATACTGCGATGCAAGTATGCGTGTGTGTTCGCTGCAATTAGAGTACAAGTTGTTTGCACTACGCTAGAGAGCGACGGATATTCTCGATAACGAGAACTTTCAAGTGGAATCTTCTAGAGATGAGGGTATATAAGCGTGAGTTTACACCGCACGGCAAGACATTCGTAAATCAGAAAGCGGAGAGTAAAGATCGTTGTAAGCATTCAAGTTGCTATCAAGCAAGCTACCAGTAAATTTGTACTAAGCAAGTATTGTAAAGTGTTTATTGTTCAATAAAGTTAGTCGTAACGTAAATTGGGCATTTTAATTTAACAATCCAGTGATCGAACCCGAAGTATTTGGGAAATTATCGAGGATTAAAGCATAATCGCAACAATTGGTGTCAGAAGTGGGATTGTTAAATAGATCCCTGAAGAGCAAGTATTGGAAATGGCGAAGTTTAGCGATCTGAAGATACAGCCTTTAAAAAAGGAATTGGCAAAGCGAGGACTATCCACGACTGGAAACAAAGTTGAATTATAATCACGGCCGATATCCACACAGAATTCTTCGCAACTGCAAGCACAGGATTCACGCTTCTCGCAGATGTCCTTGCAGATGCAAGCGCTAGAGACACGTATATCATCAGAGGTATCAGCGCAGGTGTCATCGCTTGCAAGCACAGGAGGCACGCATGTGATCTCAGCTTGAAGCACAGGATGCAAAGATAATACAGTTGCAGGAAAATTTGGCTAGTGATACCACACAAATCAAGGAGAGACAGGATCAAGTCGAGGCTAAAGTAGATGAGTTGGAAGGTCGTCTTCGGGATTTGCAGTTGAATCGTCCAACCACTTCGGCGAACGCTCCCAAGGTAAAAACTCCATCCTTTGACGGCACAATTCTTTTCCAGGTCTGCAAGCTCCAGTTAGAAAAGACGGCCAGAGCAAACAGGTGGAGCATGGAAGATAAATCCGCTGCGCGTTTCGTTGCATTAAAGGGGCCTGCAACGGTGGTTTTGCAGACTGTTCCTGAGTGCGAAAGGGATAACTACGAAGCATTGATGGGTGCCGTGGAAAGACATTATGGTAGCGACCACAGGAGGCAGATTTACCAGATGGAGCTGGAGAACCGCTACCAAAAGGCTGGCGAGACACTACAGGAATTCGCCTCTGAGATTGAGAGGTTGGCTCACTTGGCAATACGAGACGCATCTGGTGAACACCATGAAAGGGTAAATATCCAGCGCTTTATAAACGGGATGCGAGATATGCACACCAAGCGGGAGACGTATGCGAATCCAAAGGCAACATTTGCTGAAACTGTCTCGTATGCTCAGACACGTGAAACAGTGGCGATCCTAAGTAGACCAGCCTACAAAGCCCATCGAGTGGAAGTGGAGACTCCTGACGTGATGAACGAGATCCTGAAAACGCTTCAGTCAATCGCAGGTAAAAATAATCCTGGTGCCACCGAGAAGAAGGCTGCTGGAAAATGTTTTAGTTGCGGAAAACCAGGCCACTTCGCACGCGAATGTAAGATGGGTTCCAACAGGTCTAACAGTTCAGCAGTACGTAAATGGAAGGAAGACGAGCCCAACTCCGATCAGTCGTTAAACTTAAACGAGCCAGCAGAAAGGGGCGCGTTCTGGCTCCCACAATTGAATGCCCCATAATCTCCATCTCGAAAATTGGCAGGAAAGCGAGCAACGTTACTGTTGGTGGATATGTGGACGGTCAAGAGCGGGTATTAACTGTGGATACGGGCGCATCACATTCCATCATTCTACCTGATTTGGTCACTTGCCTGGGGCATGGTTGAGGACAGCAACTTGTGAGAACACCCAAGTTATGGGAGAAGTTACATGCAAAGTCGCAATAGGGAATGTGGCGGTGTTACACAAGTTCATAGTTGCGGAGATTGTCAATGAAGTCATCATAGGAGTAGACTTCTCAATTGGCCAAGGCATCAAGATCGACATGGGGAACAGGATCATGGAATATAACAACATGGAAGTGCCAATTAGATTTGGTTATGATGGTCCGTACATCAGCAAGCGAGTGATCCTAGAGGGAAGCCAACAGATTCCACCGAAGTCTGAAGCAGTCGTTTGGGCGAAGATTGATGGAGATTGTGGGACAAACAAATTGTGGGTTGTTGAAGCAACACAAAATTCTTCACCGGACGTACTAATTGGAAAAACACTGGCTATTACACAAAAAGATGGACGCATTCCAGTTCGAGTTCTTAATGAGTTCAAGTCACCAATAAAACTTCGTAAAGGAACTGTACTGGGGCAATGCCAAGAGATAGAGGCCATCGTCAACTGCGAGAAGTTACCTGGAAGCGATTCGGTAGGCGAGAAAGACATTGCGGAAGACATCAATGCATGGGCAAATGGATTAGAAGAAAAGTACCAACATAAAGCCAAGGAACTTCTCCGCAAATACTCCAGCATATTCGACAAGGACGGTAACCAACCACACCGAACTAACGTTGTGAAACATCGAGTCGATACTAGTGATGCAAGGCCAATCCGTCAAGCTCCTCGGAGTGTTCCACTTGCCAAACGTGAAGCTGTAAGCCAGATCATAAAAGAAATGAGCGAGAGTGGTGTGATTGAGCCATCAGCGAGTCCATGGAGTTCCCC
>JAPVRG010250754.1:0-20025 GCA_029783565.1 Rhagoletis cerasi
AATAAAAAAATGCTTGCATTAAAAAATTTAATTTTTTTTTATTTATTATTTTTTTATTAACTTCACCATGCTCGATTTTTTGTCTTTCAACCTAAATACTAGTTGTCAAACTTTATGGAGCACGCTGTAAAAATTTTAAAATGGAAACACCAAAACCTTAGAAGTTACGAGTTTTTTCACACTCTCATAGAAAGCCGAGGTAATTGCGCACATTTTGATACCTTAACTGATTTTCTCCGACAAAGAGTTTATTAGCTTAAAATTTCTGGAATTTTTTTTTTCGAAGTTTTCGAATTTCTTGACGAAATAAAAAATGGGTGTCTTCTTTTTTCGATAAAAAATTTAAAACAAAAAATATTTCACCCCAAAAAAAAATATTGAGGTGTAAATAGTGTATGAAATGACCCATATCTTAAAATAGGACACTCTACAACGCATTTGCAGTAGGTTTTCCGTGAAACTCTCTTCGTTTATATAATTTTGTAGATTTCCCCTCCAGATTTATAAAGTTCCCTGTTAGAACTCATTTGGCTTCTTCCTAGAGCCTTGACCTGTGTTCTCAACACCCTCAGATCACAAATCTCCGCTGCTCATCAGAGAGGCTGATACCATCTTATTCACTGGATTTTTAACCAGTCAGAGTCGTTTATGCTTTCATAACCACGGAAATGGTGTAGCCACAGAGTCAGAATATCGGCTCAGTCTTCAGGACGACATTGCGTAAAATTCAGGGAAAAAATATAACTGTTAAAAAGCAAGGTTTTTATTTTTAGATAATTGCAAAATCGTTATTTTTTGATTTTTATTATTTCGCTAAAATTCAATATTTTTTTTTATGTTTTTTTTTCGATAAAAATAAACGTTATTTTGGATTTTTTTTTTTGATCACTTTAACTGTTAAAACGGGGACTGCTTTTTTAAGACCGAATTAAACCTTTTATGCTCTAGAAAATTAGATCTGAAAATAACGGTTATAATAAGATCAGAAAAAATTTAAATCATGATGTAACGATTAGATTTGATCGGAAGAATAGAAATCAAATTTTATAAATTGCAATTCGAACTTAATAACAGGAAAATATCTTTCAGATCGCACTGCCTTCAGCTTTACTACACCATAATTTTAACTAACTAGCTATTTCACTATATCCGCTATTAGCGATCCCTAAAAAAGACGTGATGATAATATATTTTTAAGAATTTTAAAGAGGGCCATATGTCTCTGCGTACTACTCCGTAGGACCCAGGTTCGATCCCTGGCCCAAGCAACATTTAAATTCGAAAAAGTTTTTGCTAACAGCGCGGTCGCCTCACGGCAGGCAATTGCAAACCTCCCGAGTGTATTTCCGCCATAAAAAAGCTTCTCATAAAATCCATTTGCCGTTCGGTGGCGGTGTAACAACATCAAGACGCACTCCAAAAAATGGCGGAGAAGCTCGGCGAAACATTTTGCAAAAGTGTAAGCGCCAAAATATTATCAGTATTGGATATCTTTGTTCACAATGTTTTGGCTAAATAAAGTATACCTAAGACATAACCTCACTTAATGTGACCAGATCTAAGATGAATATCGATAGCATTGATTCACTCACCGCTCAGTTGTCCATTTAACAGAACTGGCCTACAAACATGTGTCAATATTTACATATATTGATTATTTGCACTTCCACCCACGACTCAGAACATTGCACATACATACGTGCATGCAATTGGCCGCTCCCGTTTTTGTACTGAATTGTCACTCTCAAGGTGTTAAATTGTTGGCTTGTAACAACAGTTAAAAGTATCTGAAGCCATTTAAGAAGTTGTAAATTTTTGTATGTAGTATCTATTACACTCGTAGCATTGCACAGTTGTTGCAATTGTTATCTGGCAGTTAAATTTTTGATCTATTTCATTTGATTTCACTCCATTTGATTTGTAATGAAATTGATTTATTGCTGTCGCGATCACCCTGCCGACACTGACAATTTGCAACACAGCATGTGGCATGTGGCATGTGGTACGCATACGCTTTTGTACGGTAGTATGTGTGTACGTATGTATGTGTCGAATGAACCATATTTTTTAATTAATTGGTGCAAAGACAAAAACTCACAACGAGCTTTAGTGATATGTATTTGTTTGATTGCTAACTGTATAACGGCGAGCGACAGTGCGTGCCCAATGACCGCTTGATAAATACAAAGATACCCAGTAAACAAAATGAAGAGCGCTTCTAAACACTGGACTATAAAATCTCCTAATAGCCCCGATATTCGATGGCCGATGAGGAGTTGTGTTATAAAAAAATAAAGAAAACATTGGTGCATATTTGGTGTAACTATTATAGAGTTATAATTTCCTCCTTCTGTGGAAAGCTTAAGCAGAAGATAATGAATTTGGCCATTCCACACCCGAAAATAATAAAGAGTAGAGTATGAATGAGCTTTCGCTTCAAAAAGTCAAACAGAAGGCCTCCTGAAAATTGTGTTTATTGTCTATATTGCCAACTGGGTATTCTTAATGTACAAACATTTGTATGCATTTGTTTTTCTTTTTTCTTCTTTTATCATGCGTACCCGCCAGACGTCGTCCACGTGTTTTTTGGGTCAACACTGTTGTCCGTCAATCAACATTTTTTATAACATTTCTTGCAATTCGTCATTAATTGTTCGATTTTTCGCTGCGTGTAAGCGCATTTTACTATTATTTTCTACAACTATTTTCACAGTTTCTTTTTTCTTAAATCTTTATTTTGCGTATGTCACTTCGGCTGTGTTGAAATGTCATTTGTTGCTGCGCAAATGACGAAAAAAAAATAATCCAATGCATTTAGTTATGAAATTCCTATGAGGGCAAGAAATCTTTCAGTTCAAACAAAAAACAGTCTACATATTTGAATGCCAATGGCATGAATGTCTTTAAACAAGCGATTTTATCACCCACAAGTGCGGTTGAACACTGTGTCGCTCACAAAGGCGAACAAGTCATACAGTGTGCAATAATTTTTCGAAATAAAATTGTATGCTCTAAGAAATGGTTGGATACTACCAACCCCCTCTGCAGCCTATGGCGGAGAGAAGTATTTTTAAGAAAAACAAAAAACTAAGCAGGCAGCCATTAGTGCGAAGAGCTTGAGATATGTGTGGGAAGCTGGCATACGGTATGACGCAAAATGAAAAAAAGTTGTACTGAATAGCCTTCCAATAGTTATAGAGTTCTTGAAAAGGAAAAAAAATTCTAGATATTTTGACAAAAAAAAATACTTAAAAATTGTGTATGCCAGGTTCGCGCAGCATACGACACGTGGCAAAAAGGCGAATAAAAAATTGTTCTGAGCAGCTTGTTGTAGAGTTCCTGAAAAGGAATAAAAGTTTTGCAAAATTACGCCGAAAAAACATTTTTTTCGAAAAAGTGGAAAAAGTTCAAATTTTGAAAAAAAAATCAAAATTAAATCTGTTCTAAGTAGCTTTTCAATAGTCTAGAGTTCCTGATATTTTGCCATGGATTTCCATTTTATTTGCATTTGCAAATTTTATGGTTGCTACCATGGTAACCGTTTACATATTTATTATTGTACCCCGAAATATGCAAATGGAAGATCATATGCACAAGATCCTGAAAAGCCCTTTATCCTTTATGCTCACCTTTCTTCTAAAAACTATATTTGGTATGCACACAAATTTACTTACTTACGGTTTTGCATCTCATATTATTTAAGTGAGTCTTCATTTAAATACAAGCAAGCATGAAAGTTTAAGAATTGCGATTCCTCACAAATAATGGACTGTTAAAGACATTACAATACTTTCTTTCAAATCCGAATGAGTAAGCAAATTCTTGAGCGAATTTCCAGGTGGTTGAAATTTTAAAAACTTTTCGTGTATGTAAGCATGAATATAAAGCATAATTTGACCTATATTTATGGGCCATAATTTCATGAATAATCTGCGTAAATATCTTATTACGAGTAAGCAATTTGCATCCATCAGAGTTATAATCACTTGAACAAGACACGCATGCAACCGGCGAGTTTAAATTTGGAAGAGAATTTTCGTTTTTATTTATAGTTTTCTCTTCCCGCAGCTTCGTAGTTTCTTTGCCTTTTGTTAAAATATGCAAAAGGTACTGACAGTAGCATACCATTAATTATCGGTTGTGACGTATGTATGTCCCTAAGTAGTGTAACAAGATTGCTTGAAGAGTAAAGTCAGACAAATATTTTTGTGAAAAGGTATTTAAAATGTTTCTGGAAGGCAAACAAATTTTTAACTTCGTTTTTTAAAAGAAATGTATAACAATCTAGCTGATACCCACGACTCTTGCTACTTTTCCATATACTTGCAGCATATTTTTAAAGCTAAAAATGCAGTCGAAGTCACAGTTAAAATGAAGTTGACCCCAGAGTTGGTAGCAGCTCTTTGGCATGATTTTCAATTGAATATGTGTTACAAATAGCTGTACCTAACTCGACTCCAGCGCCACTTAGCACCTGCAGCATACCTTTCTAATATCTTTAAAATCGGACCACAAGCATGGATTTTCTGAATAACTCGACTATATCCATATCTAACGGATCCATTTTTCGTAAGAGTATTTCTTATTATACCTGCAGCATAAATTTTCAATTTCAACAAAATCAGATTGTAAATAAAGATTTTATGAATATTTCGACTCCAGCGGATTAATTTTTCGTAAAAGTATTTCCCGTCGCACCGCAGGTTACGTTTCTAATTTAATCCAAATCGGATGGTAAATACGGATTTTATGAATATCTCGACTAATGCGCCACTTATCGGATTAAAATTTAAAAAGGTTTTTTCTTAACAACGGTCGCCCCTCGGTTCAAGCCCAGGTTCGAGCAACATCGGAAAAAAATTATAGAAAAAAGGCTTTTTCTTAACAACGGTCGCCCCTCGGCAGGCAATGGCAAGCCTCCTAGTATATTTCTGCCATAAAAAAGCCTTTCATAAAAATACAATCGCCGTTCGAAGTCGGTGTAAAACTGTAGGTCCCTCCCATTTGTGTGACAACATCAAGGCGCACGACACAATTGGAGGAGAAGCTCGGCCAAACACTAACATATTGTGTAAGGCCAATCGATTACTATGTTCGTGCCATTGGTCTAAGGAATATACTCTCCAAATTCGGTGGAAATCTGTGCACTAGCTTTTGAGCCAAGTTTGAACAAAGAAGAGGACTAACTACATTTATATTTATATAGATTATGGAAAACTGTCAACAAGAATCTCTTTTGGAAGAAACTACCTATTTATGTCATTGGCTTTCCTACAAGAGGGCAAAAGAGCTACTGAAAGTGGAACTGGAGCTGATTGGCCTCTGAAAGGAAGCCTCAGATGATTCTCCACTTTAGGAAGTCCAATACTTAAAGCATCAAACAGATCATATTTGGCGATTCTGTAATCAAGCTCTCAGATAAAACTCTACGTCGCTTCCAGTTGAGACGAAACGATGGATAACCAGCTATCTGTGTAGATACTAACCATCAGAGGTATACTCAATCCGGCATCCTTTCCCCGAAACTGATTAATTTGTGCATGAAAAACTCAAACCGCCGCCTAATAGAGTTAACTTGGTGAACTACGCTGATAATAGTACTCGTACGATCGTGGCAACGAGCCCTAACATCAACAGCCTGCGCAGGAGAATTACTGACTATCTCACTGATCTTTCCAATTTCTTCACTGCCAGAAACCTCAATACTTCACACTTTCCACCACATGCACTAAGGGATCACGCGGGAACTAGACGTCTACGTCGATGGCACCAAGATACCGACGGTCGACCATCCCAAAATTCTGGGAGTCGGCTTCTTCTCTTTCTCAGAGCATGCCTCAGCTACTTGTAACAAACTGCCTGCCAGGAACAAAGTACTCAAGTCGCTACTCAGGACGAGTCCCGTAAGGACAATATCGTCCTAGGTGGTCGACCGCCACCCATCAGCATTGAAGAAGGAGAACTTCAGAGAGGGACCAGGTGCACCCTAACACAACTCCGTTCTGGATGTTGGTGCCACAGGCTCAACAGCTACTTCCCTTTTCTGAACTCAGCATGTGGGCAAGGTCCACACAACATCCAACACCTCTTTATATGCACCTCCAACCCGATGACTCTAACAAAGGAAGCACTATGGACTGCACCTAAGGACGTCGCCCGCTTCCTCGGTGTCGGGCTTTCAGAGTCAGAGGTTGAAGAAGATGGCTCATAAAGAAACCCTAGGGGGTTAAGCCCTTTTGGTACAACAACAACATAAAATTATACTCTAATAAGCCGTACATGGTAAAAAGGACTGAAAGGCCACTTGCAGAGAGTTAATCATAACGAAAGCCAAGAGGATGGGGCCGGTGTGGTTGAGCCTAGGTCCAAAAAAGTGCACCAATGGGTACATATCCAACCATATTTTTTGCGGAGATCTTTGCAATTGAAATCTGCGCCCGGCTATGTTTTCGTAGAATAACTGATGGTGCCCGAATAAATACCACGCCCAAGAGTCAGAGAGTACTAAAACCCCAAACTTATTAACAAACTACACCAAGGCTTGAAGAGAGCTGCAAAACTCTAGTGAACCAATTAAGTACGCACAACAGGGTCACACTTTGGCGGGTAGCGGGAGTTAAGGGTTTTAATTGCAAAGAAAGGGCTGACGCTCTTGCAAAACTTAGCCCCAATTTTTAAGTTTTTAAACGACTTAAAAAAAGAAGTATTTTTTTATGTATATTACCGCACAACTTTGGACCACGTGAACCGATCTCGACAATTTTTATCGGAAAGGTGGTACCTCAAGGGTGGCCGCGTAATAATTTGGTTTAGTTCCGATCAGTGGACTATAAAGAAATTAACGGTACTACTAAATTTTTAAATGAGAATTGAACTCGGTTGTGTTTTTTGCTTAAAAATTACTTGTAACAAATTATTTTTGCCGTGAGAATTCTCGTAATTTTCACGAATTTGTTAAAAAAAAAATGCAATTTGCTCATAAATAAATTACCATACAGTCCATGTGTATGTAAAAATCGTCAATCAATTTGCATGTAGCATTGAAGTTCTTACCGCTGGCACTCACGCTAACAACACCGCCGACAACATCAGTGAAGCATCCATTATGAAGTGGGGACCTTCCGCCGCGGCCATCCGCATCACTGTCAATGCCACAAAGTGTTGATTACAACTCGGAGAGAAATTCCACTACACACGCATCTGCCTTATTTGGTAACTGAAAATTTTAGTGCATCACTCTTTTGCTAACATGGCTTGGTGCAGTGCTGCGTTTAGCCTCATTTGTTTTAGTTCTCGTTTTATTTTTTGTTTTAGTTCTCGTTTTATTTTTTGTTTTTGATTACTGAGGCATTGCCACATTATGTGGCGTCGCTGATTTCCGCATGATTGATTGCGTTTATTTCGCGGCCAAGCGATTACGTTATCAGCATCAGCAGCAGCGCAGTGGAGATGTGAGCGATGAGCGGCAATGAGAGTGCCTTTGACCAACGAAGTGTGGCTGATGTGCATGGAAGTCATATTTCTTGGTGTGTGTGTGTGTGGTTGTGCATACATACCTCTAGCCCTTGCTTCTTATTGCCTTCGCAGCTATTTGTCATGCCTTTTGAGTGCATCACTTTGGAGTGCATTAATTTTAATTACTTTCTCCCGATTGCATTAATCGCCAAATTATATGCCGCATTTTTTAGCGTTGATAACTTAATTCCATGGGCGTAAGGAAGTTATTTGCAATAATGCACTGAATTTTTTTGTGAATTCCTGGCAGAAAAGAGAGAAATACATATGCACATTAGACCTTACCACCTTACAAGCAAATCAAAAAAGTTGCGTCTAAAGTATTTTTGGCAAGGAAATTTCGATTTTTTTTAGCCGAACCTAGGAGTCGCCTTTTAAATTTTTCGGCGATACAAACATTTGGCAATAAAATTTTTTTTAAATACAATAACCAAAATACTTCCTTGCTAAAAAATCTAAGATTTTTGATGAGCTTTAATTTACTGGCATTAGGGTGGTACGTTACGGTGATAAGAACTGAGATCTGGTGGGTAAATAATAGAACGGGGTACTTGAGGTCAATGAAGTTGCGAACAAAACATTGTCTCCTCGAGACAAGAATATCGATATATTATACTTTATGATCCGACCATAAATTCCGAAGTTCGACCAAAAAAAAAATTTTTTTCGACATTTCCTTGCAAAAAACGTTAGACTCAGGAGTGTAAGTCGAACCCTTCAGACCGTTAAAGTACTTTGATTTGGGGGTATGCATCTGGTATGTCCGTACCATTAATAGCTAAGATTAAGGCAGCGATTACCGCTGCCATCCGATAGATGTGATTTATGCGGCAAAGTAAGAAAAACGAGGGACCTTGCGACGTCAACAGCTGCCATGAAAAGCTGCGCATATTTGGGGTTACGTTAGGTTAGGTAAGGTTGAAGTGGCTGCCGGGACCAGAGGACACCAGCACACTTAGGCCCAATCAGGGCCTATTGTGATACCACATGGATCCAGAAAACCCGTACTCCTTCAAGCAGTTCTTGTAGTCTGCGAACCTTAGCAACTGCCGTAATCCAAACTTAGCAGTTGCGCTTAGCTCATCTAGAAAGCCTATACCTAGGAATTTCTGCCTTTTCCTGCTTAGTGCTGGGAAATCGCAGAGTAAGTGCCTGAGCCGGGGCGTCCTGCATGCCTTCCTATCAGGCTATGTGCTGTGAGCAGGCAAATAGCCAGTAACATATCGCTTCTATTGAAAGTGATATTTTCTCTCAATCTCCTAATATTCCATTTTGGCCATGAAAGCTTCGTTTCAGAGGAGGCCTTCCTCTTCCTCCGTTATCAGCATCGCGACCCGCGTTGAACACTTTCAGAGCAGTAGCATTTCTGTCCATTCGAACGACATGACCTAGCCAGCGGAGCCGCTGTATCTTAATTCGCTGCATTATGTCTATATCGTTGTAAAGCTCATACAGCTCACCGTTAAATCGTCTGCGGTACTCGCCATTGCCAACGCGTAAAGGCCCGTAACATGGTAGTCTGCAGCTATATATTCCAGCATAATAAGATCCATGAAGTTACAAGGCTATCCATTTGTCGAAAAATGCTCATTATGTACCGCAGCCGAAGAAGTACACATTTGGATTTCAGGGAGTATGAAATAACAGCTGGTATGACGGGGAATGTCATTCCGTTTCAGAAAGAAGTATATCGCCTTCAGGGTCATGCAATGCAAGTACTGTAGGACCGATATAGGGAACTGAAGAAGGAAGCTAAACTTATTTTACGTAATAAAAATGAGAGGCCGAAATAAGTTAGTGCGAAGACCTTAAAGCGTTGGTTGACAGAAAAAAGGCACCAAAATTATATCCGAAAGTTGAATGGCGTGACGTAAATTTTCAAAGAACAATCACTAAGACCAGGGGGCCTGGAGCTGATATATCCACCAAATCCAGGATTTCACAACCCGCGGAAGAGAATCGACAGACAGCATCTCTTGCCGATATAAAATTCACCTTAAAAAGCACAAAAAGGAGTTTTCTAAATGCCACAAAATCTTAACTTGGTATTCCTACGACTGCATACATTAAGACTTCACATTGGGTGCCCGTAGTCAGATCCCTGAGCAAGCTTGTGGTCAAAGCTGACCTTGTTAGGCTCACACAATGAATAATCAGTGACAGGGTTGTCGCGGAGTAGTGGAGTGGTGCCACCGTCCAACGCAGGGTAAACATGGGAATGCCCCAGGGTGGTAGCCTCTCGCCCCTTCTCTGGATCGTGGTCGGAAACGACCTACTAGAGAAGTTAACGAACAGGGAGCTACTCAGATAGCCAGACGGCAATAAGAGCCTAAAGCTCACTTACGGTATATTCGACGTCAATTGGGGAATGCACAACTTTATCTCCTTTATCCATACCTTTACCGATTATATTATTGGCAAAAAACCATAGTGATATCGCAGAAAACTGTGCGGCTTATAATTTGGCAAGAGATAGAAAAGAGAATGGGAACTCCTTTGGCTACTTGTGAACTTCTCTTGGAAATATGGGATTCGGATCAACTCAGCGAACGTTGTGGAGAAGCAGGGCATATGTTATTTAAGTATTTATGAAATTAAATGATTTACTGAATCGAAATAGTTGGGCGCAATTTGAGCAATGACAGTATTCGGCGAAAATCCGCCGCGTTTATTTGCCGACGGATTTTCATTGTGGTTATAGCTTTATATTTATATTGCATTTTTAATACTTTAATTGCCTTTTTTCAAAAAAAAAATTAAATAAAATAAACACAGCTCCGAAACGGCAGCAACAGGTTGTTGCTAAAATTAAATCGAATTCAGGCGTAATTGAGGCGTGCCACAGCAACATGCCACACTGACACTTCCATCGCCTGTCACGCTACGCCTGATGATCGGTCGAGGCTGAGCTGTCACAAGTAACACTTTAATACTGGTTTTCCATTAAAAACTGTCAAAAATCTTTTCAACTTTTCACCCACCAAGGTGGAGCGAAATGTCAAAAAGTTTTAAATTTTCAAGCTGAAAAGTATTAAACTTAATAGGTTGGAAGATAACAAAGACCGAATATTTTTTTATTTTAACAGGAAGTAAACTGCGAATGAAAAATAAACTTAAAAATTTGATTGAACAAAGGAATTTTTAAATCAGTAGCTTTTTATTAAGCTCCTTACAAAAATAAACAAAAATATATATCTGAAAATGTTTATTAAGAGAAAGGGAATTCTGAAGGTTACTAAAAGCTGTCAAACTAGTCTTTAGAATTTCAGAAAAATCATATAAAACCATGTTTAGCAACAACAATGAATTTCTTCTTACCCATTACCACTTTTAGAATGAAAGAAAGGTGAAAGTCAAAGGAGAAGTGCAAAGAGTGGGAAAGCTATCAGTTGCCTCCTTCTGCAACAGAGAAGTTATTATTAAGAGAAATAATTTATCTGCTGCGATGGCCGCTGTGGTGTAGTGGTAAGCAGTGCGTGCTTCCACTCCGCAGGCCTGGGTTCAAGCCCTGGTCAGAGCTTCGTCGCAAAAAAAATGTAGAAAAAAGATTTTTTCTTAACAGCGGTCACCCCTCGGCGGGCAATGGCAAACCTCCGAGGGTACTTCTGCCATGGAAAAGCTTCTCACAAATATACAGTCGCCGTTCGGAGTCGGCGTAAAACTGTAGGTCCCTCCCCTTTGTGTGACAACATCAAGGCGCACGCCACAAATCGGAGGAGAAGCTCGGCCAAACACTAGCATATGTGTAAGCGCCAATCTATTATTATAATTTATCTGCTAAAGAGTTTGGGTTATCCTAATCTTATTGCTGATTAAATTTTCCTCGCCCGCTTCGCTGAGTGTATGAGATTTCTGCGTGTTACATGAGGTATAATTTATTTCAATATAACTCAAAACTACTTAAACTCAGCAAAATATATAGGAGATTTATACATCTTTTTTAACCCTCTTCAAAATATTTTTAAACTGAAAGCTTTGACCGATATTGTGGCACATATATCAATTACGTGATTTTTTAATTCAAGATGAGTTTTACTTTTGTAACAGGTGGCAACTCTCCTGTGTGTAATCTAGAAATGAAACCTTTTCAAAACCATAACCATTCATACCTGTATTGTAATATTCAACTCATTTAACTTATTAAAAAACTGGAATTTAACTTTTTAACCAGGTGGCAACCCTCTGCAAAATATTTTTGAACTACTACCTTCTTAAGCCTCTTTCGTCTGACATCCATATTATTCCCTTAATTAAACAGGTGGCAACCCTCCCACATATAATTTAGATATAAAGGCTTTTCAAAACCATTTCGATTTGTATCCATATTGTAATAATTAAGTAATTTGAATATAAAATTTTAAACAGGTGGCAACCCTCTTAAAAATATTATCAAACCGCAACCTTCTTTAACTTTTTTTCCTGACACCTTTATTTTGTATACATATTTCAGTTACCTAATTCCCTTAATTAAATTGAATTTGATTTCTTAAACAGGTTGAAAGCTTTCAAAACCATTTCGATTGATACCCTCATTGTAATAATTCATTTAACTTAATTTAATTTAATTTTTTAACAGATGACAACCCTTTTCATCTTTTAACCTATGTATAAGCCTTCTCCTTGCCGAGATGAACAGGCACTGACGCATGTTTCCACAATTGGACCGCGGCAACATAGAGTCTATCGCTGTCACACTTTAGGCAACTTTATTGTGTATATTAGATTTCAGTTAAATTATTCATAAAAATGAAACTAAGCGGCTACCGGCTTCAAAAATTTTCTCTTTAATACACTCTCTTCAATTTCCTTCGTTTGACTCAATACAGTAGAATTCCAGTTAACTTTTTTCTGGATTTAATGAACCCTTTCAAACAGGTCGCAATCCCAATCGAAATTATTTTTAGATTTAAAGTTTTTTAAACCGCTTTACATCCACATTGTAATATTTCTTTTATCTAATCAATTTAATGGAATTTAATTATCCCAGCAGGTGGCAACCTTCTTTAGAATATTTTGGAAAGTGAGCTTTCTTAAATCTCCTTCGTTTGACACCCACTTTGTAATATTTCTTTTATCTAATCAAGTTAATGCAATTTAATTTTTCAAACAGGTGGCAATCCTCTCCAAACAAATTTTTTAAAATGAGCTTTGCTAAACCCTTTTCCATTTGACACAAGTATAGATATATGATCAACCCAATTAATTTAATTTAATTTAAATTTTTAACAAGTGGCAGCTCTCTTTAAACCGAGGCGAACACATAGAAATACGCATGTCTTCCTAATCCGCAATCTAGCAAAGCTGGTCAGTCTAAGAGGAAATGCTGAGATGATTTCGACTCTTCGTCCTCCATGCAGCTGTGACAAAAGGGGTCCGGTAAGATATTTAATATCCGATAGGATAATGGCCTGTCAGTTCACCCACTAGAATCGAGAGACCCGGCTTCGTGAGGCTAAAAAGGAAATCTCTAGACCGCCCCCCGGTCTACACTCGGCCAGAGAGACCTCGCCGTAGCACATGCCCTAGTTTTCCTCCAGCGTTCGCTTAGTTGACCCGAGACCCATCTTTCCAAGAGAAGTCCATAAGTAGTAATGGGAACTGCCACCATCTCTCTACTTGACGATATTTCCTCAAGGTTGCCGCCTCTGGCCAGTTCATCAGCCGCACAGTTTCCTGCGATATCATTATGGCTTAGCACTCAAACAAATCTGACAAAGTAATATTCCGGCGAAAGTGAATTAGGGCATTCCCCAACAAGCTTCGAGCGTACCGTAAGTGAGCCCAGGGCTCTGATTGCCGCCTGGCTGTGTGAATAGATGTTAACCTCCCTTACCGACATCGCGCCTAACAGCAGACAATCGACTGCTTACTTAATAGCAGCAACCACCGCCTGAAAAACACTACAGTGATCTGGAAGCCTAAATTTCAGACAGCAGACAAGTTCATTGAGAGTAGCCTGAAGCCAAAGTATATCCTCTGAATTTCTAAATGCAGCTAAAATTTTCAAGTCGTCTGCGTATAAAAGGCAAATGAAAAGCTACTGCTAATTTCATTTATGAATAAGACGAAAATTAAGGAGCCCAATATACTTCCTTGAGGTACCCAAGAAGTGGCAATAAAGGGAAAGAAAATTCACCCTCAATCATAACGAGACAACGCCTTTTCCTTAGATATGATTTCAACCACTGAAGGAAGACCGAGTGAAAGCCAAAAAAGCCCAATTTACATAAAAGAATTATGTGTGAGACAGTGTCAAAAGATTTGGAGAAATCAGTGTAGATGCAATATACTTGAAGTCCAGACCATTCGACCTAAAGATTTGTCCGAATATATTGCGCTTTAGATTAACATATAAAGTAAATAAAAAGACCAGTAATTCATTCATGAAACAAATCTTGACTGTTACTTTTATATTTCGTAAGCACTGTAACTTCTTCTTCTCCTTCTTGTTTGGCGCACGCCAGGCGTTTCACTTCTGTGCCAACTGACGTTAATTGGAAAAACCAAATGAGGCCAAGTCCTTTTCCACTTGGTCTTTACATCGCAGAGGAGGCCGTCCTCTTCCTCTGCTACCAGCAGTGGGTTTCGAGTCGATTACTTTCAGGGTTGGAGCGTCTGTATCCATTCGAACGGCATGACCATGCCAGCGAAGCCTCTGTATTTTAACTCGCTGCACAATGTCCATGTCGTTGTAAATCTCATTCAGATCATCGTTCCATCGTCTGCGGTACTCGCCGTCACCAACGCGTAAAGGCCTGTAAATCTTCCGTAGAATCTTTCTCTCGAATACTCCAAGGGCCGCCTCATCGGGTATTGTCATTGTCCATGCTTCTGCGCCATATACCAGTACGGGAAAGGTGAGTGACTTATGGACACTGTAACACTTTTGGTATATCCAATGGCTTTATTTCGGTAGTTGCACATCAGACCACAACAATTATAAGCGCATTTCATGTCACAAGTATTCGGCGGGTTAAAAGAGGAGTGGGGGTTTCAAGATCTCTGCAGTATCCAAAGGGCTAAGTTTTTAGACCAAAGTGTACTCGTGGGTTAACCAGCAGCCACGTGAACCTGAGCAGATCATGACTAAGCAAAGTTTATATTAAACAAGTAACACATCAATCAGAAAAATTAGTAGAATCCGAACGAAAATCTGGTACATGAGCAAGATCACACTTTTATTAAAAAAATAAATGAGCATAGCCATAACAAAGTGCTGGAAAATTATGCAAAAAAATTAATACCAACGATATTGCAGTAAACACCATGCAAAGAGACAGTGCTACAATAACAGCAACAACAACGCAATATGCTTTAGCGTCCAGAGTTTCAGCGAAAGCTTCATTTACTGCGACCCACAGAAAGGAAGAGCAAATGAATCAAAAACACTTTGCGTGGCTTATTTATATACCTACATACTTGATGAATGCTTAAAAAATGAGCTTAACCCTTCTGCATGAAAATAATTTATGATGTGCTTGTGTGTGCCTTGCAGACAATCACATACATACACGCACACACACACAAATAAACCGATGTCCATATAAATTGACTCATATGCAAATATGTTGCATGTTTTTCTCTTCGCTTACATTTTTATTACTGTGCCGCTTGTTGTTTTTGTGGCTGATTGCTATTGCCGCCTGATTTGTCCAGCACATTTTTGTTGCGTTTTTGTTGCGCTTCTGTCCCGGTTGTTGAGTAGAAAATTGATTAATTATGCCTTTATTTCGCGCAACGCTCCATGAGAAGCGATTACAATTTCGCGCAACGCACTTCTGCGCTCTGGTCTGTTGTCGCACGCATCTTGTAGAAAACTTTTTTAGCGGAAAAAGTTTTCTTTTTTTTAATATTTTTACTTACGCATATATGTATATATTTCATGTTCACCAACAGCAATAAGCTTAACGAAATGTTTGACCAAAAAAGTACTTGCGAATACATATGTATGGGAGAAGATATGTACGTGTGTGTGAGTATGTAATAACCCAGTAGAAATTGGTTGTATGCATCCTTGAAGTATACATGATGTATGAGTAAGAAAGTGTCAAATATTCACGAAGGTTCATGAATTTCCAAATATTAAGTCAAATTCTTACGAACTGAAAGCGAAGGTACGTTACATGATAAAATTTTTGTAAAATGTTCAGTCTTGTGGAAAAAATTTTGTAAACGGACGTGTTGCGCGTGCGCGATAATATTTTCAATATTGTGAACAATTTTTAGTGGACGGTCGTGTTGTGTGATATAATATAATTTAACCTGAAAAGTAAGTTAAAATGATTAACACAAAACCAACTATAGTGAGCATGCTTTTGCATGTTTGAAGCATTAATACAGACATATGTATACAGCAGTAATACAAGTGTATGGTTAGAGTACGCATACGCTCTGAGAAACCACACGTGTTAAATGGAAATGAAGGTTCATTTATACTGGCATGTGTACACAGCCGCAAGTTCATGCCACCAACAGCGATGTCGTATGCATAAAATTTCTATTGGGAAGTGTAGCTGCATCATGAATGCTACAGGCAGCAAAAAAAAAGTCGGTACCCATTAAGGTGCATAAGGAAATTATGTTGCCAATAAATTATATGCTTACGCACTGGGTCACCGCGCTGCCTCGTTGCCCTGCTCCCTCTCCTGCTCTTTCACTACATTGCTTGTAAAGTTATTTAGTTCTCCCTCACTTTGCTTTTCAACATCTTTTTTTTTTTAAGTAATTTTTATCTTTGTTGCCGCTTCAGTTTTTTATGAATCTGTTGTTGCCAACTCAATTGATTTAAGTTGCTTATAAAAATGCTAAATTTGCCACGAACCAGCCTGTATACATACGTATATGTTTTTTGAGTAAAATTGAAAGCGGCGCACAGTGTGCAGCGTTATAAAGAAAACTAAAACAAACTCAGCTTTGGAATGTGTTTCCCGAGTTTAAGCTTTCTTCGAACATGACAAGATCAAACGAAGAATTTTCAATCGATATTTTAAGGATTTATTATTATTATTATTTTTTTTTTTCAGTGCCATTAGCACGATGCTGACAGAGCTGAGCGATAACGATTACGACAACTTAATGATTAGAATTGCAGTAATCCCAAAAAGCTGAAAAACAAAATTACAATTAAAGTAATCCTTCATCGAAAGAAGTTAGATTACGATTACAGTAATCCAAGTTCGTTCGATGAGCGATTACTTTTTAGATAAATATATATTATCTTCATATTATCGTAAAACGCGCATTTATCTTTCGCAAATTTATAGAATTATTTCGTTTAAAATTACTCAAAAAATTGCAAAAAGAAAAATTTTAATTTTAAAACTATTTTAATTATTCATCGAACGACCACATATACGATAACGACTACAGTAATTGTAATTTTAAAAAAGTTGATATTACGTAATCTAAGATGCCTTCAATGAAAGATTACCGCAATTCCAATTTAATAAGTTTTGAAATTGCGATTACAGTAATCGTAATCCTAGATGGAGAGCAGCAAGCCTAATATTTTTCGTACTGAGGACTTTTAAGAATGTTTTAGATCTGCATAGCAGGACTGGTTGAGTTAGGTTGAATAGGCTGCACACACCTGCCCACTTAGGCCCACCATTGCACTATGGTCCCAATGCCCGTTTTGGTGGTCAAAACTAATTTTCTACATGGGTTAACAACACTTTCTTTTGATGCCATATTTTAGATAATACTGTAGAACATAGAATCGCTTACTTTGTTTTTGTAAAAAGCCGTTATCTAGTAAACAAACGGCAGCCAAAGCCTACTTATTTTTGTACAATTACAAAATTGTGAAATCCGACGGCGACCTGTATTTCCTCACTTCTTCGGTAAGCGTTTCATTACCCATTTCCTTTTTATTTTTATTTTTACCTTTATTTATGAGAATATTTCAACAATTTCAAATATAAAACTGAAGTTAATTTAAGTGACAGTCAGATCAATCAACACTCAATCAACAATGTGCCGCCTTCGCTGGCCGGTAAAAATAGAAATAAATTTAAATCAACCGAAAACCGGCGGCGGTGAAAACGCTGCCGTCGCAATTATGTGTGGTTTTAATTTTGACAGCGGTTAACCGTCGGCCGCTTTACCGTCGTCCGCTGCAATTCTGGGTAGAGCTTTACAGCGTTGAAATAGTTTCTCATGTTCTCAGTTTTCTCTCTATTTCGCAGTCATCACTGTGATGAAACCCAATTAAAAAATAATTAACATGACAACGAACAAAACTTGTAAACTAAGTACATATGACTTTTTACTTTTGTCCTTGAAAGTTCTACATTCTCTACACACACATACGCACATGCATTTACTCTCATCGCCTGCAGTCATTATTTTGCAATAAAATTCGTAATAGCAACAAACACCAAAAAACACACTGTTCACCGAAATACGTTGTTTCGCGGGAAGATAAGTGCTTGTTTCTGCTAAAAATTCGCTACACAACTTGTGACATGTTGTACATTGATGATATTGGCGACAGCCTACTGTATGCCTGTTTGTTTGCCTTAAGGGTGCGCTGTCAACAGCGGCTCTTGAACACTTATACACACATTTCTATATACTACATATGCCACAACAACTTATTTATGCTTGTTGCAAGCTACTGCCGTGCGTAATATTTTAACAAAAAGTGACTGATGTGCGCTTCACGGATAGACAATTTTTTTTTTTTTTTATAATTTTAAGTGGGCCTCAACCACTCATAAAATTTTATAAAATATATTAAAATTAATAAGTTTTGATGTAAATTATTAAGTAATTTCTCTATAGCATCAATGACGATGGCAACAGGTTCGTTGCTTGAGTCTTTTATTTTGAGACATATGTATGTACATGTGTATGTACAAGGTGGTGTTAATTTAAGATGAATGAGTGCATCTTGAAATTATTAATAAGAAAATTGCTCTGAAATGACTAAAGAGTATTTAACAAATATGTGACAGACTGTTTCTTTTTTTTTATTAAATTGGTTAATATTAATTTGAGGATCTTATCTAGTAAGAGCACATTATTACAAGGCTTCACACAATTTCTTTAAGGATAGCAAAATATATTTCCCTTTTTCCTTTTTGTTGAAGAAAAGTCCTCATACTCAGATCGATTTATCTTATGAGAAAAATTGAGAGATCCATTGTAACCAAATAGTTTTGAATAGGTTTCATTCTAGATTTAGAAGAATCCGTTGAAAATACTCATCATCCGGAAAAAATGGGTTGATGAAAGAACATTTTCTCAAAACCAGAGCTATGAATTCCACTCTTGCACAGGAAAAGTCAACTTTCTAACAACGAAAGTCTGCCCATAGGATCGAGAATCTCATTTATAGTTCATCATGTTGGACGACCTTTTTTGCCTATTTAGCCATAAATGATGTGATGTCAGCGCAGCCCGGCTGATCGCGTATCCTAATTGGAAATAATTTTGAACTTCTAACAGAGTCAGCTGAACTCAGTTGCTGAATGGTGCTGTTACAACGGTCTAACTGTTTATCTAAAAAAGACTTTGCCAAAAAAAAATAATTGGATAACCGAAACAAAGGATTCCTCCGTGGAATCAAGATATGCTTCTCTAAAAAAGTTTAATATTTGGGAACTGATTCACTAAATAGAAGCGCTCATAAACCCCACACTTGAATAGGGTTGTACAGCAGGGTTGGGCATTTTTGAACTACCAACTACCACAATATTTCGCTACCACTGTCTATTCAGTGATAGTTAAAATGCAGGAAACATTATCACTGAAAATTTTGTGATAGTGAAAAAAATTAACTATCACTAAATTTTTAGTGCACTATCACTAAACCCTTAGTGATAGTGAAAAAAAATTGCATTATCACTAAAACTTTAGTGATATTGAGAAAAAATTGCACTACCACTAAACTTTTAGTGAAACTAGCCAAGCGAAGATAGCCAAATCCATAGTCAGGCGAAGTAAACGGGCAGAGTAAGTTGAAAGCGAGCAGGTTGGTGGTCAGCAATATTCTGATTTATTATTTCCAAACTTCATTCCTTATATCCAATATACATGTGCAAGTAGAAAAAGCAATTCCAAAGTTACGTTAATTGTACCTAACTTAGGTTAGGTTAGGTTAAACGGGCAGCTCTACGAAGAGGTCACTCGGGGGCCGCGAAGGCCCATCGCGATGCCCATAGGGGGTTACCCCAAGCCTATCGCTACATGTCTTTAACCCATTTAGATATTCTGGCCAATCCTAGTAGTCCTTCCAGAGGAGCTTTCCCCAAGGTATCCTGGTTCTCGAAGAAATGGTCCCCAAGAAACTTGAGGCGTTTTCCTCGAAGTGCTGGACACTCGCAAAGAAAGTTCTGGACGGAACGTCCCGTTAGTATTCCCGTGAGAAGCCTAACGTTTGGCTTTGAAAGCCTTAATAGACTCCTTGCAGATTTCCCCCCCTACTGTTGGTAGCTGCCCTAGTCAGTCTCTCGACTTCTGAAGACAATAATCGCAGGGGAGGTTTCACGATCTGGATCGCTTCCT
>JAPVRG010250776.1:0-11950 GCA_029783565.1 Rhagoletis cerasi
TTACCGTGAGATCAACATTTTAGTTGTGTGTTCTTGGATTATCCAACTCAGTATCACAATCATTTCTCACGGAAACGATCTGGGTTATTGTTATTGGGGTTTCGAGCACTAATTTTATACTACTAGCACGAATTTATCAATCCTTTGTGGATACTCTATAATTTCAGTCAATGCTCGCAATCTCGTACTCAGTCAAAACAACATAAACCCAAAAACAAGGAAAAATCAAAAACACAAAATATAGGTTATAATTAACATATTTTCCATGTGAACAATAATTTAACGAGTATATTAAGTGAAATAATATATATTGAGCATTTTTGATATTTAATTCAAACACATTTTTCATCATTTTACTCAAATTCATGATCAGTGCCACACGGCAACACTCTATTAGTTTGACAGCACTTGCAGAAGAAATAAAAATTGCTAGTGCAGCACGAGCAAGTCGAAATATATTTTCGAAATAGATTTTCGCTCTTTCAGTTGCAGTCACACCTTGCAACTTTTATATCTGAAACTGATTTCCGAAAAGTGACAGAAAGATCTTTCTGGCTGTTCACACATCGAAATAAAATTCCTCTTTCACAATTTGACAGCGAATTGCGTGCGAAAGACGAAAAAATTGCCACGTCTGACACGCTCTTAAATCTACATTTACATGAGGGTCGATGATTATGACGAAATACCGCGCGCACGAAGCATAGTGTCTCTACAACCAACGGTAGAGGGATCTGTGGCTTTTAGACAAATACCATCCAGATAGACACATGACTCACAGAGGGGATTCAGGAGGCTCGATGGCCCTTTCGATTTTGTCCAGAGTTGTACATTACAAGTGTACTTTTCCAGTAATTTGTTTACGTTTTCCGATAAACTAAGGTAAAAAATTTGTTGTAGACACTCTAATTAAAAAGCTACATACATATTTCCAAACTTACAACCATGCCTAAACAAAAGCGGTAGCGTTGTCTGGTTGTCAAAAATTTCTAATGCTCAAACAATTTGTATGAAGCATACCGAAGTAACGCGGCGGCAACCCTGAGCGTTTGGAAAATCCGATTTTGGCAAAGCGTTAGGAAATGAAGTTGGCTGCAGAAAACGACGACACTGCCATTTTCGTGCTTCACACACCCAAACTTATGCTCATTGTTGTTGTTATTTCTACACTTGACATAGCGTTGCCGCTTTTGTTTATGGCATATTCACATTCGACAATGTTGTCGAGACAATAAAGGAATACGTATTATTTGTCAAAAACGCTGATAGTTGTCTTCGTGGCGTAGGCGTCCTGACAATAGTTAGGACTAGAGAACGACCGAACTTCGGCTTCGGCTTCGGATTCGGCCATGTTCGGCCACAAAAGTTCGGTTTCGGTTCGGCTTCGGCAGAAAAAAAGCCGAACTTAAACCGAACATTAAGTATTAAATTATTACTATATGTACACGTGCCATAACAAGTTTTTTATATTTTTTTTACAAAAATACTTATATAAGTTTATGTTATTTGTGAAATTTATGTGATTGAAACTTAAGTATGTATCTTTTTTGCTTTTTTATCAATAAGAATACTACATTTTTAAAAAGTCATTTCTTGTTTATTACTTGGGCCCTTGAAAATGATCGGTTCGGCTCCGGTTCGGCTTCGGCCGAAATTGGCCGAAGATCGGTTCGGTTCGGTTCGGCCTTAAAAATCGGGGTTCGGTCGTTCTCTAGTTAGGACAATTAATTTTCAGCAAAATGTGGAGCATGAACGTTGAATTATAAGATGCAGCAATACGCGTTTTGCGCGAGCTATGTAAGCTAAAAAATAAAAATGTATAAATAAGAGACAGACTACATTCATATCAGCGTTTTTCAGTTACCATAGGTAGTTTGATTTGAATTTCTCTTATTTCTTGCACAAGACGCCAAAATTATTGTCTGCATATGTCAAATCACTGTCCGATTTACTGTCTTGAAAATTGGCAAGACAGTGGTTGGGACAATTGAAGAAATGTGCATGTATTGCTATTGTCATGTGAGTATTGTCAGGTGTAAACCTTGACTAACACTTCGGCGTTAGCGCTGGGCCGCAGAAAACACTCCGCTCAACTATTTTCTTTAGGTATGGTGTTAGAGCTGACGAATAACCGCTCATTGTACTTAAGTAGTTTGGAGAAAAATAAAAGTGGGAAACACAATACCGGCGAACGGCGAAGTTCGCCGAATTGGGCGATGCCGTCGTTCACCGTTTGCCCTGCTAATTCCCTACTTTAATACAATTAGATTGGTAGCTGATACCATTTCGCCGACCATATTTTAAAAACCAACCCAGTTTTAGAAAAGCCATTAGTAATTCTTATAACTTTATTCTAAGCCAGATTTAACGAACGCCGAGCGAACTTCATATTTCGCAATGGCTGTGTTCAATTTCATATGCTTGCGGGTGTTTTATAGCGCTTTCTTTTCTCAATGAAAATGTTACCTTAATATATGGCAACATGATATAAATGTTCCACCGTGCCTTGTAAAAAGGTTGCATTTTCCGTATGAGAAAAGAACAAAAAAACAATGACAACTTGAAAACTAAATTAATTAAATTTTAATAAAATTATACAATTCGCTTCCATTATAACATACAACTTTTTATTTATGAAGTATAATTATTACAAAACACGCATCAACATCTGCTGGGCAACAGTCACCCTTACGCATTAACAAGGGCAGAAAATGTTGCACTTCTGCCGGGCCAGAGGGCAACACGTTGAGAAAAGAACAAACAACCCAGACAGCGCGAATATCGTTGTGGTGAGTTCACCGTTCGCCGGTATTGTGATTCAAGCTTAAGGTAATACCTATTTAATAACATCAACGCGAAAGCCGACTGAGTTAATCAATAGACACAACCACAGTCTTTCGAAATTAAGAAAATGTATGCTGTTTGCAATGTGGAATTGAAACCCGCTTCCATGTGCTATTTTTTAACTTCTTCTTCTTGTTATTTGACACTATAACGGTTTGTCGGTTAGGGCTGAGATCAAGATCGTTGCCAATTGCCTCAATCCTCTGCTAAGTTTCGCCAATAGTACATCCCGAGTGCAGACAGGTCGTTCTGCCTTGGTCCGTCCATTGCTTTTAACTATCGTTTCAAAGTTGTGCCTGTTAGTTTCTAGAAAAGGTATGACTCGTATTTCAAACAACAGATTATAATACGAACTTCATTAGTACTCACGTGAACATAGCACAGCTTTCTGCTTTTAACGCACGCAGGTTTCAAATTCCTAAGCAGATAAATTAAATTAATGAACACATCCTTTCTTTGCGTGGCACTCTTTTCCTGCAAGTTTTTGTCTGAATTATAAGAAATCTCTTATTGACAAAATTGATGGAAAACTTCTTAAATTGCACGTGAGTATTTTTACGTTTCTTTGTGATATGCCAGCTATTATCAAATCCTTTCTGTTGTCGGCAGTAACATGCTGATACTTGTGGCATGCAACCATCGGAGTTGCTAAGTATTTACTTCAAACATCTGTACGTATGTATAATTATAAATGCGTGCATGTATGTACATATGTGTCCCATTCCCCTGCATGTAAACGTGTTAGTATAATTGATGGTACCGTTATAGACATAGAAGATTGATTAAATTTCGTGCTGACAAAGGCGTGCTTCTCCCAAATGTGTGCCAATAAGGAAGAGTTTAGTGGCACAGTGCATAATTTCTTTTTACTTTAAGTAACAATTCAATTCAGGAAATACTGACCCATAAATCAATCGGATGTTAATGAGGAAGCTCCTTAAGCTTACGCAACTGCAACACCTGCCTGTACTGGCAAATTTTGAACTCAGTTTAAGTACAACTTCAACTTAGAAGAAATTCTACCATCAAATTGGTGGCATTTGCTGTTGAATATGTTTAAATGATGTTATCTGCCAGTCCTATGAACTCGTACATTTGGATAGTGACGACCGAAATATAGCCCGCGGGCAGAGCCTTCCTATGGAAATCTATTCTTCTAAAGATATATCAGCAGAAAATACTGAAAATTCGCTTTAGATAATACGCTCCTTAAAATACATTGATGCAAGTTTTATTGTGCAGTCTGTAATAAAAAATAGATACACTTTTTAAACTTTCATAAATGGTTAAATTAGCAAAGAACTCAAACAGTTTTAAGAAATTACCGGTATTGAAGTCTGTTGTGTTTGTTGCTTAAAATTTACTTGTTTAATGAAAATTTCTATAAACACAAGGTGCGCTCAACTTTCAAAAGTAAAAAAAAAATTGTATAAAAGAATTTTAATAATTTTTTGCCACGATTTAGGGGGGAGGGGTTGAACCCCAAAACCCATCCCTTGTGTGTTAAATAAATAACTAATAAATTCTACATATAGTATTTTAAAAAAATTTTGCACTTATTGTAAAATGTGTGTACCTACTAAATCGATTTCTCCTAAACTTGGTAAGAATATATATTTTGGTCTCATTAAGAAAAAGATTTAAAATTTAAGAAATCTGATATATTTTTGGAAAATGAAGAAACAGCGGTATTTCAATATGTAATGATGCTCATTTGCTAAACTTTGATTTTTAAAGCATGGATTTTTGTAAAATTTTGGAAAATGGGCGAGACACTTCATACATATATACATACATATGTGCACCTCAGCAACGGTTTAATCGATCATTCCCCAGTGTGATAAGAAACATTGCCTTTTATCTCAGCAAGGAAGACGTCGAAAAGTTTTTGAAATCGGGCAATAACCACGCCCACTTCCTTCAGAACAGCAATTCTGAGAAAAAACAAAGATACGCATTTTCAGAATACCTGAACTTGGTTATGGTGCTCGGTTTTTCGCAAACTTTTTCTTACCGGGACAGAGCGAGACAATTTAATTATTTCAATTACTTATTTTGTGATCCTCAATCTTCTTAATCACTACGTATTTGTATTATTCCATCCACTTCTTTTTCACGCTTGAATGTGGGCGGATTTAAAAAAACATTACGAGATCTCCGGTCTAAGAAATAAGAAGAGGTGGGCAGGCATATCCAAAACATATCGGATAAACCAAAACATGATAACCTGGGGCACTGATGGCTCATTGACTGAACAGGGTACCGCGATTGGTGTAATTGGACTGAGGTTGAGATACTCGGAACTTATAGGAAAACATACTATGTCCATCTTCCAGGCTGAAGCATACGCTGTAGATAGATGCGCAGACTTTAATAACAAGCGAAACTACCCAAATCAGAACATCGCAATCTTGACTGACAACCAAGCAGCTATTAAGGCCCTCAGATCTCATCAGGTAACATCCAAACTGGTTATGGAGTGCCTTGACAAGCTGAAGACTCTTTGTCTGACCAATCTAGTTAGGGCTGTCTCGATTCCGGGACATATTGGTATTGAAGGAAATGAGATATCGGCAGGCCCAGAGCTCTGCTGTGGCATAGAAAAGGCGGCACTATCTGACCTGGTCCGACTTGAGGAAGAGGCTCAAAGGAATGACTACTGGGACAATATACCAGGTCTAGAGCATTCTAAAGCACTTTTAGGAACATATAACCTAAAACGATTTAGGGAATGTTTGAGCGTATCCAAGAACAACTTGCGAATTATCGCAGGAATTCTGACTAGACACTGCAGGCTGAACTATCATTTGACCAAACTGGGAATTTACTCGCAGGAGCGATGCAGATTTTGCAGTACGCATATTGAAACGGCACAGCACATCTTGGAAAGGTGTCCGGCACTGATGCACAAATGCAACACTTGGGTGAACATTTAATAACTGAGGACGTAATGAAATCCACAGATTTAGGGTCAATACTAAAGTTTCTCTCGGATAGTAGCTTAATAGACACATTATAAATCGCTAGCACTTAGCGAGTAACGAAACGAACGAAGTAAATGATGTACAACAAAACTCACTATCTTTCATTGTTGCTAGCTAATTTTGTTGTTGCTTTCCTATACAAATTTTTCGCTAAGCCAGCGGATGCCCAAACATAGCGAGCAGAGAAGTGGCGCATCGAAGGCGGCTAATAATAACTTATATAGATGATGTCCCTTTTTGAAATGAATCTTCTTACTGCCGTTCCTAAATTGGAGCGCAAGCGTTGCGGTTTCTAACGACGAGTGCCAGCGCGCGCTATACTCAAATAAACGCGGCGTAATTTTTGACATTTTCTCATTTCCTTTCGTTTTTATTCTCGTTTCCTCTTTCACTTTTTGTTCTCTTTCTTTCGGTCTCTCTTCCGCACCCAACTTCAACTGGTAACGCCCTGTCAAAAATGAAAAATTCATTTGCGGCGTTAGCGCCGCGTTACTGCGTGGGCATGAGGATTTTTGACAGTAACTTGGCGGTTGACGCGCCAATTTCAGGACGGAAGTTAGGCGGCGGTGTCGCAAGTGGAGTTTGACATTTTTAAAATTGATTGTGTTAAATGAATAAAAAAAAGTTCGCCGTACACCCCCTCATATGAAGTGTTTGTGAAAAGCATTTAAAAAATAATATTTTTTTTTTTGGATGATCCTAGTAGTCGCCCAATTACATTTTTCTTCATATCTTCGGCATTTATAGTCGGATTTTAATATTTTTGTCTTGAGGAGGGGGTTTTCCTATGGAAGTTCATTGACCTCATGTGCTCCATTGTGGGACTTACCCACCAGATCTCAGTTGCTACCACCCTAACGTATGGCAGTCAAAAATCATTCATCTTTTGCGAAAGAATTATTTCGATTAGTTCAGTAGAACCCGAAATAAAACACATTGTATTTTTAGTTGGAAAACCATACGGAAAAAACAAACTTTTTTTTTGTTTTTTTTTTGTGGAGCCTGAGGTCAATGAACTTCTATAATTATAACAGGGAGTCGATAACGATGTTTAACTTGCAGTTAGTGTTAACCAGCCATTGAAAAACCGGCCCTAAGCTGCCCATAAAAAAATTTAAATGCGCGTTATGTTGAATATTGAATGAAAGACTTATTGTCAGTTATGTAAATGTAATAAAATTGTTAATAAATTGTAATATTCCATTGCATGCGTCCCACGTTTCTCATTTTAAATTTCATAAATTGTTTAAATGACTATTGCTAAAATTTTAAAATCAAAACGTGTCAAGACAAATTCTATCATTTTAGGTCTTTCGTGGTATATTAAAAAAAAATTTTATTTGATTTTTTTAATATCTGAGGTGTCTACGAACTAACTTACTATACTGTGGCGATAAGTCTTCCATACACACATACATGCCAAATCCAGGCAAACAGCGCTTCTGTGATTTTCGTTGGTGCTGGCGTTTACCAGTGGCTAGGAAATGCAATAAGCGCCATGCCAAAAATAAATTGATTACTGTCACGGAAATAGCAGCACACAAAACTTTTCTTCAGCTTTAATGTTTTTCCTTCTTTCTTAGTGTTATGAAGCAAAAGTCGGTAGGAGAGGATGTGAGGCGTAAAGTCACTTAAAAGACGAGCTGGGCGCACACAGATCGCTCGTCACGTGATAAATTGGCGTTAATGCAGTTAAACGGATTTTCAATATGTACATCTGTATATACGTACATATGTATATATTTGGCTGCAGGCGAAGGTGAGTGGTGATGTTAGTACTGACAATGTCTGCTGCCAAGCCGTGTAGTATGCAGACTGGCATTTAGAAAAGGATATTGAAATGTTGAGTTGCACTCAATTTGCGGAAATAAATATAATTTCCGGCCAAATTTATGCTATACTCGTGCATGTCAGGTGATGGGCCGCTGAACTATTAGCGCTCACAAATACAATGTCTTGAGGTGATGTACAGACATATTTTAACAAAATCAAATTGCTTTCAATAATTACGGCTCCGTTTTTGAAATAGCAGAGAATAGAAAATGCCTGCGATAAATTGCACTTGCCTTAAGTTTTGGTTATTTTAAACTTCTATCTGAAATTGTTTGGAAGCACATAATTATTGAGCAAGTAGGGCACTGGTGGGGCAGAAAGATATTTTGTTCTTCTCTTTCATACTGAATGTGGTTTTTCGAAGTATTTCTTTCCCCCATTTTCATTAGCTTGAAAAGAAGTTTTCCTAAAGTTGATGCAAAAATGTATATCAAGGTAGGAATATCACGCACATACATATCGGTCGTTTAAAGTACAAAACCGCGTATCAAGATAATGCAAAACCGTGTATGAGAGGTTACCCAAACTTTACAAGAGAGAGTAAAAATTGTCTTATTTCAAAACGGTTCTCTCTTTTAAATATAAACAAACCCATTTGAGGCTGGTTTTATAAATCGATATTTTGGTATGAACGGATAATGGGCTGTTTTTGCTTACGCGTAAAAGCACATTTAACGCATTTAGCTCTAAATACAACTATAAATGCACATTAATTCATACAAAATGCGTCACCTAAATGCAACTAAATGCTACTTTCTTTTCAGCATTAAGGATCTAAATGCCAAAAGCAACTCTGCATTCTTCGAAAAATACCACGATTCGAACATTGTTTAAGGAGAAAAAGTGGCAACATTTTTTTTTTTTTGCGTATTAATACAGAAGATTTACTAGCTGCGTTCCGTGATGGACGATCGAGAATTCATTTTTTATTTTACATTATTTGGACAAAAAAAATTCACGCAAATCTAACATCGTCTGATGCTGATATAAATCTGGCTCAATTTGTGATAAACTCGTTCATCAATAATTTAGGCAATCTTAATTGTTAGCACCGACAAATCAATATATATACAAATATATAAATTTTAGGCTATGGTTAAAACAGTTGTAGTTTTTATATTAAATTCTTTGCTTAAAATTTTAATGCATTAGTATGTTTTTTAGCATGTTTCCTCACCGTGCGAATCGATCGATATTGATACGGACCTGAATGAACGACTGGAACGGAGCTGTTTGTCAAATACATACGATTTCGAACTTGAGTAAATGTACATTTATTAAATGCGATAGCATGAACGCTCTTCGAAAACATATGTTCAAAAGTGTGACACCTTTGTGAATACCCCATACATATGTAAGTAACATTATGAGATACCTAAAGAATTGGAGTTTAAAAAAATAGTGAATTTTAACTTTCTATTATTTTAATAGTTTGTAAGTATAACAATATATGTATGTAAACATTTATAATAATTTTGACAACTAAAAGCCAAATTGGATTTACTAAAACGATCACAAAATGTGTTAATTATAAATTCTCAAATAAATCATTAATTTCAAAAACAAATAAATAAAGCATTAAAAAGTAGTTAATGCTTGCTGTACGACACATATTGGGATATATACTTGGGTAATGTATAATTCTTTATATAATTCCTCAAATAATTTCTTATATAATACCATATATAATTCCTCAAATAATCTCTTTTATAATGGCGTATATAATCTCCTGTATAATTCTTCAAATAATCCCTTATATAATTCCGAAAAGGAGCCCTTATGTAATTGCTTGTGCATTCCTTTTTTAATCGCATAGAAAATTCCTTATATATTCCTTAGCTATACGGTGTTCGGGTGAGAGCGATATAGAATACATGAATACGAGAAGCCCATATGAAGGAGAGGTACGTTCCGCCGGTGCACAATATCTCAGTGTTCCTTCCGAGGTGCGCTAATACATCGGCTGAGTACGCACTGGGGCTCATGCAGGCCCAGAACGAGGACATCCACACGTCTGCGTGGAAGGTGATTTCGTGCGGGCCTGAAGAAAACGGTCTCAGACTTAATCTGGAGATCGATTTAGCGTCGTATGTTAGCATCGAGAGGGCCGGATTCAACGTGCAGCAAAAGACGACAGGCAGCAAGGAGTCAGAGTCGCAAGACATACAAGTCGATGCGGCAGCTGACTCCACTGCTGCCCTAGCGACTGAGTCAGCCACGGTCCCATAGGAGAGAGTAAAAACTATCTCTCTTTTAAACACAAAACAAACCCATTTGAGGCTAGTTTTATAAATCGATATTTTGGTATGAACGGATAAGGCTTTATGCCAGGAGATTCCGGTGAGAAAATCTCAATTTTGGCACACATGTCAGTTACGCGGTTTTGGGGAACCACGATACCCCGTATGTATATACCTTTCTCTACATATTTTGTGTACCTAATAATAATAATAATATTTTGGCGCTTAAGCTAGGGTTTCCTAAGAAAGTGGTGCCGCAATATAAAGGCCGGAATATGTCGCTAGCGAGGGGTATACAAGGCCTTCTGCTTACGATCGACGCTCTCTAGGGAACCAACACAATGGGTTTGCGCAGACAAAGTTTCAGTGACAACACTCCACCGCTATATGTCGACCATCTTATTGCAGCTCCGCTTTCTTAGGAAACCCTAACTTTACGCTTTTGCTAAGTGCTTGGCCGAGCTTCTCCTCAAATTTGTAGTGTGCGTCTTGATGTTGTTACACAAATGAAGGGACCTACAGTTTTACGCCGCCTCCGAGGGACGACCGCTGTTGGAAAAACTTTTTCTAATTTAAATGTTTCTCGGACTAAGGATCGAACCCAGGTCCTACGGAGTGTTAGTATGCACCTCTAACCACTCAGTCACAGCGTCCGCCATATAGTATGTACCTAAAGAAGTAATGGACTTAATATTTTCTGCGACAACTCATTTTGTTAGCGAAAAATGTGGCTATAAATAGTACTAGTGATAAAAATTTGAAAAATAGGAAAATCAACTTTTTAAGCGCAATTTTTAAATTTTGTCTATTATTTTAAAGATTTTTTCGTAATATCTCAAAATATGATGAACGTAGTATTCTATGCGATGGCTCTTTTTGTTTGTCAAAGTTATGGCTATAAATATTACTAATGATAAAAACTTGCAAACATTTTTTCCAAGAATAATCAACTTTATAACGCTGTTTTCGGATTTTATTCTCGTTTTTTAAGGCTTTTACGTAATATCTCAAAATATAAGGGTCAGATCGAAAAATTCTCTCGCCCAGCGTGTTCAGCGACCTTGAAAACATATTGCAAGACCCTAAAAAACTTCAATTTCCTGGGGAATTTCGCATGTGCATGGATTGAAGGAAGAGTAATTTTAAGCACTTGAGGTCGAGGCATAAAACGTCTACGCGAGACCTCAAAATATTAATATTTTTGCACCAATGTTTCAGGGAATGGTTCTTAGCCATAATGGAAGCTAAAAAGTCAAGAGCGTCAAAAAAAGAAGCATCTTCATTTTTTCTGGTCAGTCTAATATATATGTATGTAAGTATATCTGTGTTCAACATTTGGAATTGCTCTTTCACAGTTGTCACAATTTCCATGACAAACCTTTGGTTTGAAGCTTTGTAAAGCCTACCATCAAACAACCAAAATTTGCCATCATGAATGCCAAGTCTGCTCGGATTTCTTCAAGTTCAAACAAGAAGAAGAGGACTGTAGCTAATTTACTCAAAATTTATGTTTGCAATAATTCTTTAGCAAGTACGATTATACCAAATTTTTGAGAAAATGGGCGTGGCACCGCCCACTTATGGCTACATCTGTGTATCTCGGTAAACCTTTTATCAATTTCTACCAAACTCGGTATGATTAATTTACATGACACAAAAAAGCAAGCTGTTAAATTACGTCCATTTTTCATATAACGGTAAATTTTAGAAATATTTAAACTTCGATATTTCGAAATTTAAAAACGGAAATTTACTCAAAGTTGGTACTCACAGCATTATATTAACAAGAAATAAGATTTTTATGGACTTTAGGAAAATGGGCGTGACACCGACCACTTATGAATACTTATCCGCGTTATGGATTTCTACCCAGCACAGCTAAATTATTTCTTTAAGTCTAACTGAGCATAGTATCGAAAATGTTTGAAATAGGAAAAGAACCACCCCTGTCTGCCACGTAACGGTAGGTTTCAGAATCGTGAAAAAAACGATGTTTAATACGTGCGCCGGGTATTCAATATTCGGTCGATGCTTATAAATTTCTTAATA
>JAPVRG010250799.1:3588-16996 GCA_029783565.1 Rhagoletis cerasi
CTCACAGTGTTGCAAAACAGTATAAAATGGGCATAATTATACAAGATTTGCATTTCGGGTTTTACTCCAATTTCTTAGTATGTACTTAAATCTTTAAAGAAAAAATAAAAAAAAAGTAATAAATATATAGAGAGCGGCGGGTTGTCTAAAATCACCATTTTTAAGTACAAAATCGTCCAATCGTCATTGGCAACGCTGCTCCCATATGGTGATTCATATTTCAATTGCCTAATTATCCTAAATATAGTAAAGAAATAAAGCTTTTTCAAAACCATTACGATTGATACCACTAATGTAATAATGGATTTAACTTTTTAAATAATTTGAATTAATTTTTTTTAAACGTGGCAACTCTTTTCGAAAAGGTAAACCATCTAAAGGCCAATGTCGTTTGACACCAATTTGTGAAAATCGAACGAACGGTGTAGATCTTAAGGCCTTGATTATTAAATAGTTTGAATTTAATTTTTTAACAGGTGGCAATTTAAAAAAAAAAATAAAACCTTATTGCACATCTACATCATTTGACTAGCAACACCAAAACAAGTACAAGAACCGTCAAGGCCTAAATCGGTTACAAATAACGAAATAGAAACTCATTGCAGAAAAACGGCGCCTAAGAAGACAGTAGCAGAGCCATCGCTCACCTACCTCCCAGCTACTGCCAAGATAAAACTGAAACAAGCTCTCAAATGTGCAGAGGATCCCAACATACAAAGGCTATCCCCGAATTCTACTGAAAGATACTCGCTATGGAAAGCACTAAGAAACTTAAAACCTCCAGTGGTTACAGATATGCTAATTAGAGACCAAAGTAGAACCTGGGCTCGTAGTGACCAAGAGCAAGCCGAGAGCTTTTCAAACCATTTAAAGAATGTGTTTCAGACAAATTGTCCAACGAACCACTTCAGGCTGTCATGCTTAACCAATAACGCAAATGAGTTTATATACACCTAGCAAGATAAGACTGCGAGCTTGCTCAGCAGCTGCTCTCTCAAACGATTTTTGAGGAAAGTATTGATGTTGCGGCCGCTGTGGTGTAGTGTTAAGCAGGGCGCGCTTCCGCTCCGCAGGCCTGGGTTCAAGCCCTGGGCAAAGCAACATCCCAAAAAAATTTAGAAAAAAGTTTTTTTCTTAACAGCGGTCGCCCCTCTGCAGGCAATGGCAAACCTCCGACTTCTGCCATGAAAAAAGCTTCTCATAAAAATACAATCGCCGTTCGTAGTCGGCGTAAAACTGTAGGTCCCCCCCGTTTGTGTGACAACATCAAGGCGCACGCCACAAAATCGGAGGAGAAGCTCGGCCAAACACTAACATATGTGTAAGCGCCAATCTATTATTATTATTGATGTTGCCATTCTAAGTGAACAGTACAAGAAACCTAACCAAGGTACTTGGATCCCTGACCAAAAAGAGAAGGCCGCGATATGGATTTCCATTAGTCGCAAAACTAGCAGTCATGAGTATTTTGTTAAAACAATGATCGATGGTATCTATATTTACAGCTGTTATGCACCACCGAGCCTCAGTCAACAAGAATTTTAATCTTTTCTAGACAGACTTGTGCGAGATGCCACGATGTACTCTCCAAAAGTAATAGCTGGAGATTTCAATGCATGGGTACGAGAATGGGGCAGCAGTAGAACGAATAATCGAGGCCACACCTTGCTAAGAGCATTTGCTTCTCTGGACCTGCTGATGTTGAATACACGTTTGAGAAAAATGGCAGAGGCTCCATTATTGACTTAGCTTTCTGTAGTAAAACACTGGCAACAAAAATCACGTGGAACATAAGCGATACCTATAGGCACAGGGACCACTTACCTATAATAATTGAAATAAAAAGTTTAATTACGGAGTTTCGCCAAAATGTCCAAAACAAAGTAAGAAGTTGGTGCATAAAATCATTTGATATGAATATGTTCAAATTAGTACCTAACGGAAGAAATAGCATTATGCATATGCAGGAAAATGCAGAAATCCTCTCAGAAGCCCTCACACAAGGTTTTATCAAGGCATTCTTCTATGAGTAGAAAGGTCCGCAGAAACGGCCGGAGACCCGTATACTAGTGGACGGTTGAAATAGCGTCGTTACGGTCACAATGCAATAAAGCTAGAAGAAAATCCCAAAGAATAAGGTCGGATGAACTAAGGGATAGTTTTAAATCTTTGCGAAAGAAATTGAAAGATGCTATAAAAACTATCAAAAAAGCTTGTTTCAGGAAACTTTGTAATGAAATTGATGAGTTTCCTTGGGGCGGCCCCTATAAAGTGGTAATGAAAAAGTTCAAAGCTAGCCAAATGCAGATGCCAACATGCCCGACGTTGCTTAAAGAAGTAGTAGAGACTCTTTTTTCGCAGGCGAATCCCCAACCATTGCATGTGCCAATAGATGCCATGGCAAATGCCTGTGTTCCTCCAGTAAAGAAAGAAAAAATTGAAAGTGCGGCCAAACGTTTAAAAAACAACAAGGCTCCCGGTCCTGATAGTATCCCAAATATTGCCATTAAAGCGGCAGTGGATGCAACCCCATCAGCATTTTCAAAAGTTTTTAATGGATGCCTTCAAGACGGTATTTTCCCGAATAGATGTAAAAGGCAAAGGCTGGTCCTACTCCCAAATATTGACAAACCACAGGTGGAACCAAACTCTTATAGACCCCTGTGTATGATTGATGCTTTAGGTAAGTTGTTGGAGCGTATCATCTGTGACCGTCTATGGGAGCATATTGATCCTACGCATTGTTTGTCCGATGGTATTCGAAAAGGTAGGTCAACAGTTGACGCAATTCGTAGAGTCACGGACATAGCCGAAGAAACAATAAAAGGTAAACGATGGGAAAACGGTGCGAAAGGATACTGCGCGGTAGTTACCCTAGATTTTAAGAATGCATTCAACTCACTAGGCTGACCGCATATTATTAGTGCGCTGAAATCGATCAACACCCCGGGATATTTGATAAACGTAGTACGTAGTTATCTATGTAATAGAGTTCTTTCTTTTAGCACTGCTGCAGGTACGAAGGAATACGTCGTTACAAGGTTCCGTCCTCGGTCCGTTGCTGTGGATCATTGCTTACGATGGAGTCTTACGCCTGCCTGTCCCAAAAGGTGTTAAAATAATTGGCTATGCGGATGATATTGCGCTAGTGGTCGTAGCGAAAGATATTGAGAGCGTACAGACGTCCACCTCAAGTACTGCTAACCTGGTCGACGAATGGCTTTGCAGCTAGCTATCCAGAAAACTGAAGATGTACTTATAACAAGCAGGAAGAAGAAAGAAATTACGACTTTGAATGTAAATGGGTATGTATTTGAGACCATCGCAGCAGTAAGATACTTAGGTGAGATGATACAGGCTAGGTTATCATACAAAGTGCACATCGAAATGGTTAATAAAAAAGCGGCTACAGTTCATAGTGCGTTAGCTAGGTTAATGGCAAATGTAGGAGGTCCTAGCCAGAATCGAAGGAAACTCTTGAGCAAGGTAAAACAATCGGTAGTTATGTATGCGGCCCCTGTTTGGGGGCATGCACTCAAACATAAATCGTACTCTAATAAATTAAATTCGATTTTCCGGCTTAGTACCCTACGTATATATAGTGCTTTCCGGACAGTTTCGCATGATGCGGCCAGTGTGATTGCTGGTATAATGCCTGTTGACCTAATGGCTAGCGAGATCCAGAGCACCTATTTGACCTCCCGATCCAAAGGCAGAGCCCTCTATGAGCACGATATCGCGGTCGAACGCCAAAAAAACCTCGCTCAATGGCAACAACGGTGGGAAGTGTCTTCGTCAGGTTGCTGGACTTTCAGGCTCATCCCGAGCATCGAAGCCTGGCTAAACAGTTCACATGGCGAAGTAGATTTCTATATGGCCCAACTACTGAGTGGACATGGCTGTTTCAGAAAGTAATTGTGCAAGTATGGTCATGATGACACAATGGCGTGTGATTCATGTGGAAGTGTACCGGAAACTGCCCAGCATATATTCTTTGCATGCCCTTATTTTTCCGTTAAAAGAAACGAATTAAAAGATTTGATTCTGACTAGTCCGAGTCCTGAAAACTTGCAATCATATATTTTAAATGACATTTAGGTCTGGGACGGGGTGAAATCTGTCAGAAAAGAAATAATGACTGAGCTTAGAGTAAGGGAACAACGCCGCCGGATAGAGAGGCTATAATCAGTGAAATAAATGAAGTAATTGAAATTAATTGTGTTTCACTCTTGTTTTTTACTCCACAGGAAATCTTTCCAGGAACACAGTCGGCAAAACGCTCCTGAACCCCTTATCACGAATGTGGTTGGGGGAATATGGAAATGGCGTTATGGGGTGGGGCATTCTGTATGCCACGGCCCCTCTTTGATGAAATGCGAAAGCAGTCCCGGGGAGGTGGCTTCATCGGAGTTTCATACGGGCCACTTGATGGATAATGCGCTATCCCAACGTCCGTATAAAAAAAAATATTAAAAAAAACTAGCAAGACGAACTCTTCAGAGGTAGGAGCTATAGAAAAGCAGCTAAATCCAAAAAAATCGCCGTGTGCTGATTATATAATTACGAAAATGCTAATCGAGCTACCGAATGTTAAACCTTTCAATGCTATTCTCAAATTCGGTTACTTTCAGAAATCATGGAAAAAGTCGAAGATATTCATGATAGCCGAACCTGGAAAAGACGCAACACAGACGTCCTCAAACAGACCAATAAGACCAAAAGATATCTCCCTTTCTCCATGAACGCAGTATAATACCAGCACATCAATTTCCGATAAAAACATGGTACAATTGAATAAGTCAATCGGATCACAAATGAAATGAGAAAGGCATTTGAACTTAAAGAGTACTGCTCTGCATTTTTTCTCAATGTAGCTCGAGCATTGGACAAAGTGTAGAAAGAAGGCCTTATGTATAAAATTATAATTAAAATTAAATATACTTCTAAAAATATATCAGCAGAAAACACTGAAAATTCGCTGCAGATAATACGCTCTTTAAAATACATTTATGCAAGTTTTATGTACAGTCTGTAATAAATAAATAGATACATTTTTAAAGTTTCATAAATTGCACTTTATTTACATAAAACTAACAAAGAATTCAAAAATTGTAAAGAAATTAACGGTACTCCTAAATTTTTGTATGGTAATTGAAGTCTGCTGTGTTTTTTGCTTAAAAATTAATTGTTTAATGAAAAGTTCTATAAACACAAGATGCGCCAAAATTTCAAAAGTAATAAAAAAATGTTAAAAAAGAATTTTAATAAAAATAAATAAATTAATTTCAAAAATTTTTTACACTTTTATGTCCATTTTCCTCGATGTTTCAGCAAGTTGGTCTATAATTATTTCCACTGAAGGTTTGAGTTCCCTATACAAATAAAGAAGTACTAAACGGTTCAATCGGAAGATGACCTCACATTCTCGCATGTTATGGAAAGAGTTATTAGAATGGTAAATAAATAAAACATATAGATACATAGTTATGTACATGATCATACATGTGTATATTTGCTTCATTTAATTTTTAGCTGATTCGTAGCCAAGATTTTGGGGGGGTTTGAATCCTAAAACCCACCCATTGTGTGCGCTAATGTATGTATGGTATTCAACTGTGGGGTACGACCTGTGCAACCAACATTGACAGGATCCTTAGCCCCAATCAAAAACTCTAAGGGCCTTAACGGAAGCACCGTAGTATGTCCGCAATGAAAATATACATACAGACCTTGGTATACCAATGGTTAAAGCTGAAGTCGGCAGCAGCAGAGAAAAGTATAATAAATGAAACTGCGTAATCACCCACATCCACTGGCAAATGCCTTGTGCAACATAACGAATTTATCCCGCCTGCGAAGAAGAGATCTACTATCCCTTTGTTGAGCGACGTTAAACCAGCAGCTCTCAACCCCAGGGTATGAGCTATATTATTTTAAATTAGAGTTAAGATTTTCAAACTTGTTGTAAGGCTTAATACATGTAATATAATCAGATTCAACATATAAATACATGTGCAAAAAAAAAATTTTTTTTAGATCAAATTTATCAACTTAATAAAGTATTTCCCGGGCCCGGGGGGAATACCCCCAATCCTCACTCCCCCACTCGTCGGGCCTGCACACGCCTTCGTGTGATTCACGTTCTCAGCCAATCCTGACCCAACAAAAATTATATAAAACAAAGTTTATGTATTCAATTTGAAGCTAATCGGACCATAAATAAAAAAATTTGGAACAGCCCCTGCGCCACCTACTGGAAAAACAAACACATTGCACACCTCTCCTTGAAATATAGGAACAGTAGGGAGGAATATTTTTTTTATGTCGCGAACGCTATTCTTTAAGACTCTACAAAGGCCTGTAAGATTTCAAACAATCAACAGCAATCCTCAGGGTCATAGTTGAACTTTGCGGAGATTTGTTACTTGCAATAAATTTTTCGAGAATATCATAGCAGAAGACATGTTTCGCGAGAGCACATTTTCCTTGCAAGACCTGGAGCTTGATTTCTCACAATATCTTTTTGTTCATCGTCATCTCGAATTGATATCAACGTATTTGTAAAGGGAACGAATCTAACTCTCAAAGCTTTTGTAGCATCAGTGAGACATTACCAGCGGGTATCACACACATGTTTGCGGTTATAAGATGTTTGGTACTCAAAATGTCATATTATGCTGTCAAAGACGTGAAAAAAGCTTTTTCTTTTAAATGGAGATGCTGCGAAACGGAATTTTTTCCCAGCAATATACAGTTTTTTGTCCGAAAAGAGATACGAGCGTTAGCTATACCCAATGTTAGTCGGTTCCACTACCATGCTTTTAAATACCATTTTTGAAGATGCCGTGCCACCAAAGGTACTAAAAGTGTTTTATTGTGAAAATATTATCATTTTTATTCAAACTCAAAATAACCAAAACAGTTTATGTTTGCTTCTTGTTTTATTTGCATAAATAATGGCTAAATACTTATTTTATGAGATCGAGGCATATCACATTAAGTATTTAACCAAAAATTAAGTTGACTTCAAAAACTAAAAGTCAACTTCGGTATTAAAAAAATAAAAAGATAACTTTCTTCCACTAAGTAAAAAACATACTTAAACTAGGGTATCGGTACAGGAGATGCGAGACTCTACTTTGTGCTCAACATTAAAGCTTTTTTGCATGTTTTGCACACTGTATTGGTGCCATTTTCATAGTCGGGAGTTAACTCACAATCGGCAGTTAACTATAGATATTCAGTACCGGATGTGAGTTAACTCTCCACTGTGAAAATGTCCCTTAGTCATTCGTAGTTTTCGGTAAGGACAGCATGCGCAAACCTTTCGTTTATTTTAATTTAAATTAAATAAAAAATTTAATTAATTAGTTTAAAAAAAATTTGAATATTCTCGATATTTGGAGTAATTGCGTGTAAAGTACTTGTTGTTTCATTGTAAAAAAGTTGCACAAAAACCAAAGTTAGACCTTCCACGAGCACTACTATTATATTTGCCACCACTAAAATGAGGCTCCGAATACATCTGTACTTGCCGTCAGGGACCGAAAATAACTGTTATTTGAAAATTTTTAAACTAAAAAATCATTATGAGAAAGGTGTCGCACACATATGGGCATATCCTGAAAAGAGACAACCAAAAGGAAAAAAATAAAAATCCACCTAGGCCAAACTTTATAATGCCAGTCGATAGCTACATATTTTGGCTTTCACGCACTGAAATTTTATTCTAATCGGTCCATCACATATCAAAATATTAACGAATTTTCTAACTCTTTTTCCTAATATTAAAATTTTTTTGTAAACACACTTTCCAAAAAGCTTCCCGAATAGCGATAGAAATTGATAAAGAATTGAGAACATGTGCAATAGTTAAGTACATCCTCTGTTTTTTAAGTGTTATACCAGAAATTATGTAAAAAGTTGCGACCAATGGTCTAAAGTGAAGTCAAAAATGTTGCTTTTTTTCAAAGGTTACGGACGCGAAATATACTTCTTAGATAAAAACTACAGTAGTAGCGTTTACTTTATTCGCCGATATTTTAGTACCAAAGCTAGTTTGGGTTGCTCTTGCTACTTGCATATTAATTTCCCAGGAAAACTAAAGGATAACCAAATGCAAGGACATTAAAAATTGTCGCGTCCGTAACCGTATAATGACAAAGGTTTACAAAAACAACGGCATTCATATTTCTAGAGTATGTTTAGGTCGCTGACTGTGAATATGTACTTCGTTTCTTAAAATTGGCTCTTAGTTGCGAATTAATACGTATTTTGCCAAAATTTCGTTTGTTAAAATTCGGAACTGGTATTTACCATGAAGGGTTTTCAACATTAATTTATTTAGCGGTATACGGAAGCCTTGAACTTAACAAATAAGAAGAACATTGATTAGGGTACTGTTGTTTACGCCTACTATACAAAATTGGAATTTTTAAAGAAACCTCCAGGTATTAGTATTGAAAAACGTTCAATTTGATTTAAATAAATTTGCTGTAAGCCAAACTCTTTAAAAATTATAGAATCAAAAAATAAAATATTTATAACTACCTCTATCCAACCACTTTATTGTTCTCTTGATATCAGATAACCCGTTAAATTAATATTGGAAGACTTGATAGCCAGAATGAAAAGTTTATGGTAAATTAGGTAGTGCAGTGTATTTAAACAGTTATGAATAATTTTTATAAGAAATTGCGCCCATGCCCCGACGGAAGAGAAGGACGTTGCGTCCAAGGATCTCTTCTATGAGCGCTTGGAGCGTACATAGGAGCGCTGCCCCCGACATGATTTCAAAATCGTGCTTGGGGATTTCAATGCCAAGGTGGGCAAGCAAGGGATCTTTGGCGCCACTGTCGGAAAATTCAGCCTCCACGACGAAACGTCCAATAACGGACTGAGGCTGATCGACTTCGCCGGGGCCCGAAACATGGTATTGTGTAGTACTAGGTTCCAGCAAAAAATCCATCAAGCTACAGGTCTGTCTCCAGAATGCATGTTTCCAGTGTTTTAGACGTACGTACACTCCGAGGGCCAAACATATACTCGGACGACTATCTTGTTGCAGCCAAGTTACGCACCCGCCTCTGTGCAGCAAAAAATGTGCGTCCAACAATGCAAGGAAAGCTGGACGTCCAAAAGATGCAATCACAACAGACGGCCAATTTATTTGCTACTCGACTCTCACACCTGCTCTCTGAGAGCACTCTTCAACAACCCGACATACGCGAGCAGCGGAACCACATTTCCCGCTCATTAAGTACCGCCGCTGAAGAAGTAGTCGGATTTCAGCGAGCCCGAAAGAACAACTGGTACGATGAGGAATGTCAAGAAACTTCAGAAAAAAAAGATGCCGCCTACAGGGCCACGCTGCGATCGGCCGCAACGCGAGCCATGTGGGACCGCTGCAGGGAACTGAAAGTAGTGGAGAAGACAAACCCGAGCCCCCAGTCGATGACGATAGAGTCAACAAAGCTGCTGTAGCTGACGACCTGCCAGCTGAGCTATTCAAGTACGGTGGCGAGGAGCTGATAAGGGACATTGTTGATCGCATCCAAGTTTTCACTCGTTTAAGGGTGCTAAAGGATCTTTCAATTGAGCAGGTCTTACACGGCAACGAGAGAAATATTGAAAGAACTTGCGCAATAGCTGGGTACAGCAGTCCAGCTTCTAAGATCAACTCCTCTATTTTAATTGCTTTTAAACATTCTCTAGCCATATTTTTTGCTTGCAGTTAAAATACCATAGTTCGCTTTGAAGTTCTAAGTTTGGATTATTGTAATAGGCTGCTATTACAGCAGTTTGTTCTTTTATTCGTTTCACTGAAGCTTCTATAAAAATAAATGGATGTAGAACGGTGAGCGAATAAGCAACATAATTTTCTTCACTAAATCTTTGCTGTAATGATAAAGACAGCTAATCAGAGCTCGCATCCAATATTCCGCTTCGGTTTTGGATGAAGGGTTGGCTCTGTGTTGTTGTCTTTGTACACTTCTAGGTGGCGTTAGCTCAACATCCATCTTTTCAGCAATTTCGTAAGCCTCTGTAAACAGCTTTATAATTCCTTCTTCCGCCATAATTCTGTGTCCGTTTATTAAACCAATAATTGTGTTTATATGCTTTGAGCATAAAAGCAAGTTTATTTTTATTGCCTGGAATGCAGTAACCAGCAGTGCAAGAATTTTGGAGTATTTCGCGATCATGCATACGGTTATGATGAACGCAGGCCGGGTTGCCGCAGAATGTAACTGAAAAACATTTTTTTTTCACAATACAACAATTGGCGATCTATCACCACTCAGTTGAAAAGGTTGGCCGCATCCCTTAATTGTGACAAACTATACTATGAATATGAATATATACATATATGATGAATCAACATTTTTTTTGTTGCAGGAGCGCAGACAAACACGTCCGCACAGCACGGCAGCGAAGCTAATCAAACCGATGCCATACTTTACTTAATGCTCTACGATACTATACAAAACCCTATTAAGGCCTTACTTTAAGCTTTTCTTGCTTTTCCGCGTCACTACAGCTCTCACCTTCGAATTATGGGTACCAGAGATCATGCGCGTCCCACAAAGCATCAATTTTAGTGATAATTTCAAGTGCTGTATCATCCAACTTATTAAATCAACGTATTTCGTCCACAATAAAATTAAGTAAACAACCATCTCAGGACTGCCAAGAAAATTTTATGCTACAATAAGTTTTTCCTCAATCAATCAGGATTCGGGATGTTCGAAAACCAGTATTTATAGTCCGATTTGGTTCATATTTGAAATGTATGTATATTGCCTACATGGAAAGAAATAACTCCACAAAAAATTTAGCCGGTAGGTGGCGCGGGTATCGCAGGTGTCGATATATTTCGAAACCTCGTATTTATGGTCCGATTTGGTTCCTTTTTAGAAAGCTTATTTTAAAAATAATTTTTTATTATTAACTTGCTTAATGAAAACGATAATTTTATTGTTTTAATAAGTATTTTTATTATTTTCATTTAAATTTAAAATGAAAACTAATTATTCCATCAAGTTTTTAGTTGAAGTTTCTGACTTTTGTATTGTATGATTCTTTTACAGAAATTTAGTTGAAGTATATAAATACTCACATACATACAAGCGCTTAATATGCAGTTAAACATGGTAGCTCTGTAAATATGTATTTCAAATTCTTCATATTTTCTTCATGTCTGGTTATTAGATTCGTTACTTAACTAAATCAAATTTTTAAAAGCCATTATTATAACATAAATTTTATAAGTGAAAGGCATTTTAAGGCCCTTCCTGCACAAAAAACAAATGTTCACAATTTTCACACTTAAAATTATATAATTGAAGGCAAAATAACGTACAGACATATAAGTATACATACATATGTATATTAAATTAATAATAACAAAAAACTAGTTATTGTTGTTGTTGTTTTTGTATCGTTAATGAAGTTTAATGGTTATGGGAAAATGCTTTGGCTGCATTTTAAAACTAAAAAGTTCAATTATATTTTACGATTTTATTCACACACTCACATGTATGCGCTAACCTATGTATGTTTGTGTAAGTCATATTTTCCTTTTTTAAAACCTAATAAGCCTAGCATCCAACTACAGTTTAGTATCACAGTGTAAAACGATCGCAACAATAGCGCATTCTCAAATTGAATTTTTTCTTATATGTTTTTTTTTTACTTTTTTTTGAAACGCAAATTTGTTTTAATCATGTTTAACGTTTTTTGTGTTGCCTATTTCTGCAATTCGGTCCTTCTCTTCAAGATCCTCAGTTTCTTTTCTTTTCCCCTTTTTTGGTATGCAAATTTTTACTGAACGCGCGTTCCTCTCTGTGCCTGCCGCCTCCTTACTGTTGGCCTCGCAGTCGACAAAGACACGCACGCGCGTCCCCAAAAGATCACTCGGTTAGCCTTTCGTTCTCCTTGACTAGCCTTGCTGACGGTTGATTGCTCGTCTCCTGAGCACTTTCCGCTCTACATCGGCGGCGCCTACTTACTGATGCACCGCTGCAGAGCCAATACGCTGGCCATACATGGCATAAGGCGAATAGTAGGGTCCTAGAGCCGCAGCTGCAGCTGCTGCAGCGGGGTTGAAGGCAGTCATACCGAAAGCTGAGGGTGCTGTCAGCGCACTTGCTGGTATGCCGCCGGGTTTTGCATATGGATGATAACGCGCCGCAGCTGCTGCGCTCATCGGGCTCAACGGTGGCGTTGGATAACCACCACGCAAAGCCGACGGTGGAAAGAGCGTGCCCAGCAGTGATTGAGCTTGTGACTGAGCCAAAGCGGCGGCGGCAGCAGCTGGATCGGAAAGATTGCCAGTGTGTGTGCGTAGATGGGAGAATAATTCGTCGGAGGTCTGAAAGCGCTTGCCGCAGTACGCGTCACCCACAACCCAGCTGCATACGTAAGGCGCCGAGCGTGCAGCAGCAGCACTAGCGGCAGCAGCGGCGGCAGCTTGGGAGTAAGGATGATTCGGTGGGAGACCGGCGGCGCCGCCCATCATTGCCATGCCGTATTTCTGATGTTCACATTGCGTGCAACCAGCCGGACAAGGGGCGCCCATTAGCATTTGTTGCGTGTGTGCCGAGTACGGACAGCCGGGACAGTAGGGATCCTTGCAAACAGGCACAATGGCTTCGCCGCCCGATGGTGTCTTTATGCGTTGATAGCTTATGTAAGGGTTAGGTTGACCGCCCGGACCATTAGGACCGCCCGGATAGCCACCGCTTGCTGCAGCAGCTGCTAACATTGCAGCGTGGTGATGCGAAAAGCCGCCGGCAAACGGTGGACGGAAAGCGGGATTGGCGTGTTGCTCCATGCCGGGTGGGCAGCAGAGCGCAGAAAGCGGATTCATGCCATATGGACTGGCCGCCTTGTAAGCGGCCGCAGCAGCGGCGGCAGCAGCAGCCATGCTGCTCATCTCCTTTGGGTGTGTGGCCGAGCCATTGGCATTGTTGAGCACCTCCATGCCGGACCGCACAATGGGGCTGGCGCCACGCTGTGACGAACCAGCGGGTGATACAGTTTTGCGATTGTTATCGTGCGGGGTAGGTGTGCCACCATGGCCATTTTCCATTTTGATTATATGTGATTCCGGTGTGCAATTGGACTTGCTACGCGATGGTGCGCGTGCTGTATTATCAGCACCGCTTGAGGAGCACTTCGAGCTGGGGCGTTGCTCGTCCGACGATGATGATGACGACTTGAATGAATTGTGATTTTGAGCGCTGAGCACATTTGTTTCATACGGTTTGAAGGCCAACTTCACTTCCGTGGTGGTTGGTGTGGTGGATTTCGGTGATTTAGCCTGAGTCGGCGACTTGGAAGCGCTCAAATCGGAGCTGGCATTCGATGAGGTGGATGATGAGGAGGAAGATGTAGACTTCTTTGATTT
>JAPVRG010250823.1:0-15728 GCA_029783565.1 Rhagoletis cerasi
GGGGATTTTACTCAATCATTTCAGAACTAAAAACAAGCAGACAACTAAAACATGGTATGCTATGTACATAAATAATTTTATTAAGAAAAAATCACCCATTCACATATTTGTATTAAGTGTAAGTTCTATAAATATAACATAAAATTTGTGTCAAGGGCCAAAAACTCAGCTTAAAAAACTATCTCAGCGAAAAATTAATACGCCTGTTTGCATTTTCGCTGAATTATTAGAAACAAACATTAAGACATCGTTAGTGTTTGGCCGAGTTTCTCCTCTGATTTGTGGCATGCGCCTTGATGTTGGCGCACAAAGGGGAGGGACCTACAGTTTTACGCCGACTCCGAATGGCGATTATATTTTTATGAGAAGCTGTTCTTCGTGGCGGAAATACACTCGGAGGTTTGCCATTGCCTGCCAAGGGGCGACCACTATTAGAAAACACTTTTATGTTGCTTATTTTTTGATGTTGGTCGGAAACTGGGCTTGAACCCAGGCCCTGCGGAATGCTAGCGTGCATTGCATCACATTATATAACAAAAAAACACGACCTTTTATACTTAACTACCTTAGTTTTGCTAAAAATCGGATTATTTTAAGCGTTCACATCCGCCATTATGGATCCGCCATTTTAAATTTCGAAATTATGTGGTGAAATTTAAAACCAGCAACCAAAATATAAACGTACGCACGACTTTTGGCCAGGTTTTTCAAAAAATTGGCCACTGTGCACCGGTGCTTTGAAGCTTCCCATGTATTTTACATGGGGAAAATACATTTTTTTGTAGAATTGTTATAAACTCGTTAAAAATAAATATTTTTTATCAGATGAAAATATTTCCCTTCAGAAAGCCTCAAAAATTAAACCCAGATGCTTATTTAACTTTAAAATTTTACTAAGTATGTTTTAATAGCCATTAATCTTATGAACAAGTAATTTGTAAGCAAAAACCTACTTCAATTCTCATACAAAAATTTAGGAGAACCGTTAATTTTTAATTAACCAATGATCGGAACTAAACCCAATTAGTATGGGACCACCCTTAGGTTACCACCTACGTGGTCCAAAGTTATCCGGTAACATACATAAAAAGAAAAATATTCCGACAAATTGATAAGTTCCTCTTTTTTTTTTAAGACGGTAAAAAATAGTTTTTTATGTGTTCGTAACCAAATCACGCACGAACAGCTTGCACTCGATGATTTCTGGGGGTTTGTGATAAAAAAAATTTTGAAAAATTGGGTTGCCAAAAAAAACGTTTGAAGATATGAAACAGGGCTGCCACCTGTCTTAAAAATATAACAACGCTTTTTAAAATTTTTTTGCTTATTTAATAGGTTCCCTGTCCCCATATAACAATGTAACTGAAGCGCTCTACGCTCAATTATTGTTTTTCCAGATTCTTTGTTACGTTGGAACTAATATTGTAGATACAAGCTTTTGAAAGATTTTAGAAAGAAAAATCAATAGAAAAACAACAACAAAAAATTTGCTCACATATGATTCACGAACGTACTCGTGAAATTTCCACGCTGTACGTTTTATGAATCATATATGAGTCAAAGAAAATTTGCTCAAATGTGATTCATGTGAACGTACTTGAGCAATTTCTACGCTATACGTCTTATGAACCATATATGAGTCAAAAGTCGTATGATAATAAAAACATCTAGAATATGCTTATGATCGGTCTAGTTATATCAAATAATATCAAGTCAAAACTAGTCGAATTTTTCGTTGTAAATTTCCTCGATTGAGTTTTGCTAGAGGAATGAAACGGGATTGACGCTTATTTAGCTTTTACCAAAATGTATTCCACAAAGTGTGATTGAATTTGACATTGCTCTTAGAAGAACCATCCTATAAAGTCAAATTGAAAAAAAATTTTATGAATTTTCAATCGCTTGTTTATATTTTTTGGCATAATAGTACCTTAAAAGAGAGCCTACCTGAGTTGTCAATCACACCTTGTTTACGAGTAATATATCTTGGCTTGTACTTTCTTTTTTTTATGTCCAATTATTTTTTTGTCTAACTTGTTTCAATGAAAATCATTAAAAAATACTATAACAAACTGATTTATATGTTATGAATATGTAAGTAAAAAGCTTTGATTTTCGCCTTTTATTGCTAAGGTTATTGACGAATATTTAGGTAAGTATTTGCAAATCGCCAATTTTTTTTTTATGTATGTAATTTACATAATATACGCTGCCACGTCCCATACAAAAAACGGAAATAGCTCACTACGTTCAAAAAATTTTCATGAAGCAAACTAAGTTAAAAATTGCTCATATATGATACATGAGCGTATCAGACACGGTACAAATTTGGTGATATGAATCATATATGACTCATCGGACAGGGAACCTGTTAATACACCAATATGGGTATCAAACGGAAGGTGTTGCACTCCGAGCAAAGGTTTTTGAAAAACTTTGATCAACATATATTTTTGGTAGGGTTGCCATTTATCTACAATAAGAAAATTGGTAAATTAAGCTACCTACATGCGGTTAAGTAAAATATTATAATATAAAACAGAAAGTGTTAAAATAAAGCTTTAACGCCTACATATTTCTGGGTAGAGTTGGCACGTGTTTAAAAAAACTAAAATTAGTCCTATATGTAGTTAAAAAAACTTACAATACATATTTTTATCTTATGAAAGGTTCCTAATCCTTAATTACCATATATTTATGTAAGTGCTCCACATATTTTGTATGAATTCAATTTTAATAAAAAAAACTTTTGGGATATTTGTTCTGTGTTCGAAAAATTTTTGACAGTTATTTGAATACGTATTTCGATGTTTGCCCAAATTTCAAATATGACCAGACAGTATAAATGAAAATTTAAACAGGGCGTATTAATTTTTTTATTTTAGATAAGTGGTAACCTTATCCAAAAATTGGTGTGGATTACAGTATTTTCAAAAACCTTTGATTAGGAATATTCATATTGCATAATTTTACTCAACTTACATGGGAAAGCTGATGCGTACCCCTTTCGTTTGATATTCATATTGTGATATTCAGTAAGCTCAATTTTTTAGTAGCAGTTGTTGTATTTTTAAGAAAAGTGGCAACCCCGTTTACTGAGCCCTTAAATAATTTTAAATTTTCAAATAGCTAGCACTCTTATGTTTCATGTTTTTTATCACAAACCTACAAACAAATATTGGGTCGGCATTACTGGACATCAACTTTTGAGTGTGTTAGCAAAACTATCATACATTTTCTGAAGAAACTTGGCGGAGATGTTAAGAAACCTATGCTTTTATTTTACATTATTTATCACTCTTTTTACTTTCTCAATATGTAATAGTATTTAACTAATTTATTGTTAAATTTTTTTGCACTTGCACTGGCAAATTTTCATATAAAAACAGCATTTATCACTTTTATTTTCAGAAATATACGATCATTTGCAATGGTCACGTGTGTTTTGCACGATTTTTTATTAAAACCTTCCACCTGTAGCGCTTTTTGTGTGTATGTATATAAAACAATGTTTTCATATAAAGTGAAAATTTTGAATAAAAAATAGCGCGATATTTTCTTATAAATTTTCGTTGCAACTCTTGCGCATATATGAAAGTTTTAAAATTAAGTCAAATCTATGTATTAGATGCACTTCTGGTTAATAAAATCGACGAAATATGTATCATAAGATTTCATCATTTTCGAAACTTTCAACAAATTACTCAATAAATATATATAAATAAATATACATACTTAATAAAAATAAGGTGGGGTCTTCAATGTCAGAATCAAAATACCCCCTTCCCCCTTTACCACTTCAGTGTTCGTATTTTAAAATTTTTAAGCGATTTTCAAGCTGTTCGTGCGTGATGTGGCTACGAACGCATGAAATAACTAATTTTTGTATATAAGAGATAAAATTATCGTCTATTAATGCATACTTAGCAAAATTTTAAAATTAAATAAGCATCATAGTTTTACTTTTAGAAGATTTCTGAAGGGAAACATTCTTATTCGATCAAAAAATACCTTTTTACTTTTAACGATTTTATAACAATTCGACGAACAACGAAAAAGTGTTTTCCCCTTGTAAAAAGCATGGGAAACTTTAAAGCCCAGGCGGCACGGTTAAATATTCCAATACGTGTGCACTAACTTTTGATACTCTTCAGTTCTGGGGGGTGGCTGGGAAAAAAATTTTGGACCAGCCTAATGTACATATGTATGTATGTAGTACCTATATGTTTTGCGTGAGTAACAAACGCACATATGTACTTACGTGTGTATGTGCGCAAGTATATTCTTAGTAAGCACAAATTGCATTATACGAACATACATACATACATACATACATACATGTGCATGTACATAATACATCGCCTAAAGCGAATAGCGATATCCACCTGTGGCTGCTGCAACTTTAACTAATCAACCTCAATTAGGATGTCACACATTCAGCACTTGCCGCACCACATATACGACAACTATGAAAATAGGTGGGATGGGAATGGTTGTACCACAACACACAAAAACAAGAACAATGACAACCACTGACTGACCCACCTCCAATAAGAATTTTAATTTTATCACTTTAGAGGAGTTAAGCAGTTCCTGCTGAGGCAGACACCTGGACCAGCCGGCATCCACTTACATACACATATGTAACTATTTGTGGGGTGCGAATGGGCGCAATGATGAAAGAAGGGCTAATAGCGAATCGTTGGCAGGAGCACACACGCTCACTGATGCACACGCTAATGACACTTTTAATTTAATTAACGGCAAGAAATGCATGGCTGATGACGGTGTTTTATTGTGATGGAATTCTCATTGTTTTCATTTTAATTTTGGTCACAAATACTTCTTTCAGCAACTTTTGAGGCCGGGTGTCAGACGTCTCACTTTCGGTTGGGTGACACAGATTCCGCGACACTGACGGCAAGCTTTAAACGTAACACGCGCACCAACAGCCCCTTTGCAGATGCACAGATATACACTTGTTACAAAATACATACGTACATATATTTCACCACTTTGGTTATAGGCCTCAATGTAAATTTCTTGAATTTCGCAACTAGAAGTAATTAAGGTATGAAAGTGCATGTGTATACTTCGAGATCTATTAAATTTTTTATTTACATAAATATGTATGTATGTTTTTACGCATTTAACTAATAATCCAAAGGGAAAATGCCGCAAAATAACGGAAAACCACGAAAACACGTTACACACACTTCCGTCTCGTCAAAGATTCAATTGGACTGACGCGATTGTGGTTGAACAACTACGAGTCAGCAGCCAAATCCGATTTGCGAAGATACGTACGATGGGACAACAATACGAAATAGTCGACTGACTGTTCGCCTGAGCTTGTCGAGGGACGAGTGTCGAATTCGCGCTAAGGGAAAACGTGCGACCAGTTGCTGCGAACGGCACGTCGCATCTGTTTGCGTTCGAAATCTCTTTGATTTCTGCTCCTCGACGACAACGACGACGACGACGCCGACTACGACGCCGACTACGACACAGACATCTTTAACGCTATCGCCAGCGCCAGCGCAGCGACAACATCGAAGGCGATGACGCCGGCAACGTCTATAGGCAGCACACAAACACGTATTCAAACGATACGAGTACCATGATTCAATAATAGAAGGTTGGATAACCTGGCAGTTGTCTCGCTCCCGCTCGCTGCCTTAGCCTGTGTTGCCTTCGTTTAAAATTTTTAGAAACTACTACTAAAATATATAAAAAGTTCAACAGGCAACACTATTGCCATTTTCATCGTATGTTTTCTTTACATTCTTAGAAACTGCTCTATAAAGACAGGATAGCTGTTATGGTAGTGCTTCCGAACTATTCGAGGAAATAGTGGAGAACTATATGAAGCAAAGCTGCAACTTATGATATAATGAATACCAAAAGCATAAGGCATTAGTCTCGCCGGATAAAAAGGGCTTTAAACGCTATCTCCAATTTTAAATTAATCTATAAAATTGTAAATTCATTTCAACATCCTTTTAAAAACGAGTTACAGATTTATATGCTCCGTCATTAGTATTTTAATTAGCGAGGAATTATTTTTAGATATTTGTCAAGCAAGTTATGATACTATTACATTTAACAAGTAAAGAAGTCTATGCTCGGGCGAAACCGAACAATAAATACCCGGCGCACCTATTAAGCATCGTTTTTCGCGTTTCTGAAACCTATCGCTACGTCGTAAACAGGGGTGTTTTTTTCGTATTTCAAGCAATATCGACAATATGCTCAGTTAGACTGCTGTGTTTGGTAGAAATCTATAAAGCGGTTACCGAGATAAAATTTTGTAGACATTAGTGGGCGGTGTCACGCCCATTCTCGTATTTCTTGTTAAGAGATTGTTGCGAGTACCAACTTTAAGTAAATTACTGTTTCTAAATTTCGAATTATCGAAGTTTTCATATTTCTGAGTAGCAAAACAAACGAACGAAGTATAATGTTTTGTAACGCATCAGCAAAATTTATTCATTGCATCGTGTTCTAAAACACATAAACACTGTACACAGTAAAAGAAAAAGTCACGCATCAGTAGAAATGTTGATGCTTTTAGGAAATTGTATTTGGTGCTGTGGCGAATTCAGATTGGAAGGATTTTCTTTGGTAAATTACAATTCAATTATATTAAATACGGATTAATTTTATTAATTATGGAACAAAAATGGGCACATGAAAGCAAATCGTTATGAAAAGGTTTACAATTTTCCAAAATATTTGAACGATATTTGTGCTTCACCTTCGACAGGCTCTTTAAGAAAAGAGTGGCAAACAACAGGACCCTAGAGAAGAGGGGAAATAAATTTTTACACGGATGGATCCAAGCTAGACAACAGGTTTGGCTACGGAGTTTTTTCTAATGGAATTGGGACTGGAATTATTTGCCCAAATTCCGGGCCACTGCAGCGTGTATCAACCAGAAGTTATAGCTATAAAAGAGGTGGCTGTATACCTTAATACACATTTCGTATCGAAGACTACGATTAATATCTTCTTCTGTAGCTGCCCGCCTCTAGCTAAGAGTAGAGAGGGCTTTCTAGGTAGGCACTTTTTCGGCTCTCTCACGGAACTATCTGGTGTAGGAACAAACCCGATCATACGCTTCATAAGAGATTCAAAATGGTTCTGTACAGAATAGTCACTGAGGTTCCCGTGCTTCACAGGGGTATCACAATGGACATGTAAGGTCTAAGTAGGTTGGTCATTGGACCGACTGCCACATCAAGCCAACCTGACCTTGTGCTTGTACATATTTTCTGTCGAATTTACAAAATTATTTATAATTAATAACTAAGTTTTTGGCGTTACTTTTATCTATTTTTATTTTCACGAGGTCACCCCACCAAATAAAATAAAAACGGCTGACTCTATGAAAGTAAACTTTGCAGTAAATGCTTCTACAACGTCAAGATAAACAACCTATCACTTTGCAATATTGTTTGAGGTTGCATACCGATGCTATATAAATACCGTACATAATCAAACTGTATTAATACTTTGCATTAGTATGTTTTACAAGACAGCCCATCTTAACTCCATCAACCATCTTAGCTTTGTATTAGCTATGCGTTGTCAAACAAAACATCCTAACTCAGATAACCCTATTTTTAGCATTTTATGTTAAGCTATGAAGTTGGGATGCAATAAATAGGCGCGTCTTAGTTAGAATAGTTTGTATGAACGCGCTGAGTTAGTACAAAGTTGAGATAGTTCATCGTGTCAAACTCATCTTTCTTGTGGATTTCAAGATAGGATAAATTGATGGCTATCGACCAGTTGAGATAAAGTACCATGTGGCCATCGAAGCATACAGAGTCCTTCACTACTCCTCAGTTATAATTGGCAACAGTGACGTGTGTACCAATACGCCAAGACTCTTTGTGTGTTGCCAGGAGGTCCTCTTTCCTCGTTCACCGCTGGGCCAGCACTTTGCCTCTTTTTTTATGCTAGAAAATGCCATCTACATACGACAGCAGCATCGTGCTTTTCCAGCTGAAGGTTATGCTTAACGAACCGATGTATAACCGGATTAGTTTTGGGTTTATCTAAATTTTCGACATGACATCGTTAAAACAGGTTCTGTTCGTGCTATCAAAAGCGACTTTAAAGTCAAGGATTTGAATCACTTAGAAAATTTAGTCAATGGTGAGTTTGCTAAGTGTGAACATGATCAGATCCAATCAGTTAATGAAGGGCTTCAGTATTTTTCACAGTATTTTTGAATGAATCTTATAGGCAATGATAACAAGGCGTACCCCAGAGACTGGCGCAAACAAGCACCCTGCCAGCTCTTCTTCGCGCACTTTGAATAGCTCCGTCGGTATACCGACGGCTACAGGGGCCTTGTTGCTTTTACATATGTACTTAGCCCCCTATTACGAATCCATACGATACACCATAAACGCGTGCATTCTGTTATGCCGTATTACGAATTAAATTCTAGCGTATGAAATCCGCCAGCTAGCGTCTATCGTATATCGCTAAATTTTGGTATTGCCATACGATAGCTATCTTATCAGCTGTCAATTTCATACGCTTGCAAGCGGTTCTCCATTTTTGTACGATACGTTACAATTTACTTTAATTTTAACAACATTTAAATAACGTACATAAGTATTAAGATGAATAAAACGATTTTATGTAAACGATTCAAACAAAATACTGTAATTTTTCTGACCGAGAGTTGTTGATTATGAATTCACATGATACGCGATAAACGCTTGCATTCTGTTGTCCCATATTACGGTCGATATCTGCCTGCCCCTCGGCGGGCAATGGCAAACCTCCGAGGGTACTTCTGCCATGAAAAAGCTTCTCATAAAAATACAATCGCCGTTCGGAGTCGGCGTAAAACTGTAGGTCCCTCCCCTTTGTGTGACAACATCTAGGCGCACGCCACAAATCGTAGGAGAAGCTCGGCCAAACACTAACATATGTGTAAGCGCCAATCTATTATTATTATTATCTGTCGTATGAAATCCAATAAAAACAACAGCTATTTTCTGTTAGTTCACAATAAAAAATAAACAAAACCCAAAGTCATTCACAATAGATCATCTGTCGAGCGTATGGAAACGCTAATATGAAAACTGATTTGCACGCGCTTATTGTCTATCGTAGGAAATTCATAATAGGGGGTTTCACGTATTTCTATTGGGATAAGGACGGACGGTATTGAAAATTACAATAATCAGAAATAACCAAGCCTACCTCCCATATAACGGTAGTTCGCAGAAATACAAAAACTGCGATAATTTAGCAACTACTGAAGCTCATTCACTCAAAATCGATATTTACAATGCTACATTAGCGAGTAATAAGAATATTATAATTTTTTTTAATATAGCCGTGGCCACGCCCAGTTATGGATTTATATGTATATATATCTCCATAACCGCTTTACCAATTTCTACCAAAATTGGCGCAAGTGTTGATCTCGGTACAACATAGAAAAGGATTGAAAAGTGCTGAAATCGTATAATAACCGCTGCCACTTTCTATATAACGGTAATTTACAGAAATACGAAATTTGCGATGAATCAGTAACTACTTAAGCTAATTTAATCAAAATGTATGCTTGCAATAATTCCTTAGCAAGAAATAGGCTTCCAACAAATTTTCAGAAAATTTGCGTGGCACCGCCCACATGATTACAATTGCTATTCCACGCAAAGTATACGGAATTTTTTTATGAAACTCGGTGGGGATACTAATAGAGGTCTTCTTTATTTATCTGTATTTATCACATTCACAGTGTTGTTTGTAATTCTTCAATATATATCGAGCCATAACCGCCAAAACAACGTAAGCGACATTTTTTTCAAAATTTTCTTTTTGATGCAGAAATGCATCTGGATGAACTAGGAACACTTCTGCATCAAAAGGAAAATTTTGAAAAAATTTCGCTTACGTTATTTTGGCGGTTAGGGCTAGATATTTAAAAATTAATTAATCAGGTAAAACGCGTTTATAAATGTTTTGACAAACTTTAGTACATTTCACAAGCAGAAATAACAATGGCTGACAGTACCCCAAAATGTGTGCTACCATATTTTTAAAAAAAATACACCACAAACAATTGTGTAAATTTTCTTATGTATGTATATCTAACTTTCACTGTTAATCAATGCTTCGATAAATAATGAAAATTAAAAAAAAAATAATCGCGCGGTTTTTTATTACAAAGTTTCGCCTGCGGCGCTTTTTCCATAAATATCAATGCTTTGTTAAATAATGAAAACTTTTAATAAAAATCGAGCGATTTTTTATTACAAATTTTCACCTGTGGCGCTTTTTTTCATAAAAATCAATACTTAAAAAATTAAAACTTTTATAAAAAATCGCGCGATTTTTTATTAAAAATTTTCGCCTGCGGCACTTTTTCCATAGAAATCAATCAGATTTAGAATTAGAAAAAGCCGCTCTAAACTCCTCTTTTTTTTCAAAAGCCTGGTTCCGTATTGGAAAATTTTCCCTATTAAAAATGTGTATCACTTATATATTGCATTACAATACTTTGTTCCATAATCTTTCTTATTCAATATAAAATAAATAGTTCATTGGAAATAACATTTCCTAGCTGTACTCATAGTAGAAAAAATATGCAGCTTCTGCTGACTATAAACAGTGTCATCAATTAAAACACAGTTCATTCTATAACAAAAACCCTATAAATCCTAGTTTAAAACTTTGTAGAAGACTAAACAAATGCAACATATTTTCATAGAAGTTTCAAACTTTTTTCTCAGAATAGTTACATTTTTGGAGTATACAATTTTATAGCCCATTCAATTTTAGTATGATATTGTGCAAGTTTCAATTAGTTTAAATTTACCGTTAATTTTTTAGATTTTTTTTTTTGCCGAAGGTGTTGCGGGTTTCTTCCATATAAAAATAAATTTTGTTTATTCGTTATATGGAAGCAAATGCGACAAAAAAAATATAAGTATCTTGATCCTTTTCATATGCTATCCACTCTCCTGATGGACGGTTTGTAAATGCGAAACATGAGGACACATTTATTGCAGGGGGACTCAGATGAATTAATATTTTAAACTTTCAAGAAATTAGAAAAATAAAAAATAACATGGAATGATATGCGAGACAAGTATAAAGATGCGGCTAAGAATAGGCCAAAAACTACCGATGCCGACTAATCTGTCGGACTCTAGGTTATTAAACATAAAACTCATTATAAATACATACATATGTACATATATGTATATGTACCCTTTAATAAATGTGACTTATCCGGGATGACTCCGGTAGCAATTGCAAATGAACATGCGACTTACACCACTTTTGATCTCCTTATTCGAAATGAACTGTTTTTGTTTGAGTATGTCATATGAAGAGACTAATTGTTCCCATATATAAAAAGTGAGTAGATGCTTTTAAAAAATAAAAATTTGCCCCAGCCCGAACCTTGGACCTCAGGTTTGCGAAGCGAATACTCCCTCTACATGCCAACGCATGCGGCGGAATTTTCGTTGATTAAGTGAGTACATGCCATTAAATCGTGAATTGTACACCCGTGAGAGATTATTCGGAGACAAATTGATCTCCAATTATACCCGTAAGGGATGAGTCGAGATTAATTGGTCTCCAATAATACCCGCATAAGACTAGGTGCGACTAATTAATGCCCAATTATAGCCGATTTAGACTAATCCCGGAATACCCTCTTTAGAGATTCTTCGCAAAATTTTTTGTTGGGTATTGTTTGTATGTAGTTTTATAATTATAGTTAATTTAAATAGTTTTGGATTAACCTCACGAAAATGGACTACTGTGTGGCGCAATAACTCAAGGAGTACCAGTGTGGCTCTTGTAGTAGCAGAAGAAAAATATACAACAAAAGCGCAAACACTTGTACAGAATTGAAACACAAGTAGGCAAAACAATAGACGAAGTCCCACACAAAGGGGAAGCAGAAGACCCAACTAAAGCGAAATTGTCGTCAACTTTGACTGAGCAGCAAATGGAATAATACAAATACACGACACATGCATGCCAATACAATCGACGTTCGCTTCGCTGCCGGTGTCATCGTCGCTTTGCCTGCGTTTATTGGCTTTGCGCATGAAAAAAAAATATTGAGGAATAGCAAAAATCAAGAGAACAATAACTATAAAAAATGGCGAACAGCAATCGACCAAATCGAACAACTCTATAAGTATAAAAAAATAAAAATACATAAAAACCTATATACATACATATTATAGTACATAAATACACAAGTAGATGGTTTTTACAATATTTTGAACAGGAAAAACTTTAACTGATATCGGAAAAATGCAAGGACAGTAAAAAGAAGTTAGTCGAGCGAAATGCGAAAAAAGAACAAGGAAGCAGAAGTGAGGTCCGGCGGTAAAACCAGGAAAAAGGAAACAAACACTTCGGATGTGTAGATATGTGATTGAAGTTGAGTGTGTAAGTTGACTTGCCCACTAGGCAATTTTGTTAGGTGCTGCGAATGTTACTACGGGGAATTAAAATGATTGTAACGTTGCCTGTGCACTTTTCAGGCTTATATCTTTAAGACAAAATTATCTGATAAACAAATTTTTGCGCAGAACGCTGAAATCAAAATAAGTCAGCGCTTCTGGTCTTAACATCATAAGAATTGAAAATGTACTGGCAACGTTACAAAAACTTCAATTGAAATAGTCTTCATGAGGAATAGTCATGGAATAATAGTTGGGACTACCTGGCGGCCTACTGGGTGGTTTTGGTTAAAAGGAACATGTGCAAGAAAATTTAAGTAAGAAGTCTCAATTTGCCAAGCGACTTCGTACCAAAGTGGCTTCCGATAGGGACACGATATCGAACCGAAAGTATCGATATGGTACTCATTAAAAGTATCGCTGTAAAAACATCGGGTACCCCTTAATATCGGAATTATAAGACTCGATATCCCAAATATCGATGCCAAATTCAAAAAATTATATCTAAACATTGGACTTGTTTTCCAATTAAGAATGAACGTTTTACTTTAACTTTAATAAGTGTTTGCACATGTAGAGGTTAGTGTGTTGACTTACAACACTGAAGCCGCGGGTTCAAATCCCGCCTTTTGAAAATTCCAAATATGTATACGTCATTTTCCCGATATGAATTGGGCTTTATACCGGCAGTCTTCACCTGAAGTTAGTGTGTTGACTTACAACACTGAAGCCGCGGGTTCAAATACCGCCACCTGCAAAACTATGATGGCACACATTACTACATTTGAAAGCATACTTTTTCATTTGTATAATATGCATAAATTAATTATGTATATTATACAAATGAAAAAGTATGCCTTCAAATGTCGTGTACCATCATAGTTTTGCAGGTGGCGGTATTTAAACCCGCGGCTTCAGTGTTGTAAGTCAACACACTAACTTCAATCAGGTGAAGACTGCCGGTATAAAGCCCAATTCATATCGGGAAGATGACGTATGTATACATATTTGGAATTTTCAAAAGGGTGCAGTAAGTGTCGGATTGCTGTGTGCTCTAAACTTTTAACAGCTAAAAGTATTTATATTTTTTTTGGGGTTCGCAGGGTATCAATAGTCATATTATGGATTTTCAATCTGTTAAAAAATAGTAATTTGTAGTTTCAAGCTATCTGAACATTTATTCAACCATTAAAATACTCTCTCGTATTGAATTCAGCTGGATAAATTTGTTGCTGCTTTCGCATACAAATTTTTTGACAAGAGAGCAGAGTTCAAACATAGCGAGCAGGGAAGTGGCGAATCGAAGGCGGCTTTATTAATCACATTAACTTTGTAAACTGAATTTTAAATTCGATACGATACTGGGGTTCTGGTACTCGATTCCAAAAAATATCGGTTTAAAACTATCGAATAAAAAATATCGGCATCGAATGGCAAAAGTATCGATATGGGATCGTATCGTATCGAAATTCGTGTTCCTAGTTTCCGACTCGTTCTGGCGAATAATTTGTTCGTCGGCGAACTCGCCAGCGGATGAAAAGCACAGTTTGCCGGCGGGCCGCAAAAACGATTCGCTGGCGGGTCGCAAAACGATGCTAAAAATGTATGCAGACTACATAATTAAAAGTAAACTTGTTATTTTGTATTTTTATTTAATTCATTTAATTCCTTTTTTTTTATTCAATATGTTTTCAATGTAAATACATATTAATTGTAAATAAAAATAAGGATAATATTCACTTACATTTATAAAATTGTTTGGGTGTTAAACCCCCCGTGGATCCGCCACTGGTGGTGATTGCAGCATCGCTGGGCCCGAACATACGGATATACATACGTTTGTATGTAGATAGGCACTTAGACATGGGACCATATGAGCATTCATTAGTTTAGTTTTATGTTGCGAAAATTATCTCGATTTGACGTCGTTTCAAGTTCACCCAGACGACTTCACCGGGCCGATGTCGAAACGAGTTCGATTCGAAGTCGTCCTCGTTCTTTGGCAAATTGGGGTGTTATAAGAGCGGCATCCGGCGTTAGAAAAAACTGTCAAATTATATGAAGAACACAAAGATTAAGAAACCACTAAGCGAAACAAAAATTACAACTGCCCTATAATGTGAATTACATAGCGTCACCTGAAATACAAAAGGCCCTAACTAACAAAAAATTCTAATTTCACTTTTTGATTGATTATAACACATTTCATCGAATTAAAAGTCCCCACATCATTTTATGCAAAAAAAAAGTTTGATAGATACGGTTTTTTGCATATGAAACTTTAAGAACATGCAGAAATATTTAAAAGAAGTTGAAATTATAAATACATATGCAGTTTTTTAACAAGGAGGAAGCATCGAAAGCCTGTACCCGTCAGTGTGGGACTTTAACCCGAACTAAACCTCATACCTTCCAAGTACCGATCCCCCGGTATTTCGTCTGGAGGCGGTTTGAGCACTAGGCTCGCACGCACGTTTCAGTCTGATGTATTCAGTCCTGGGCTACACCTGGTAGGTTGTGCCACGTTTTGTTTATAGTGAAATACTTTTTTAAACTATTTATTTATCTCTTAGTATTTTTTGAATTGCTTGAATTACATGAAGTACAATACAAATACAAAAACTTTTATTTTAGCTCTTATAAGTAGTAAGGACAAATACCTTAAACTTATGGCACCCTCACTTGTGAGAGCGTGCCGCCGCCTACTAATGACAAAAATTATGTGCGCCAGTCAAGGGCGCACCCAGGAATATATTTTTGGGGGGGTTTTATACTTCTAAAGATATATCAGCAGAAAATACTATTTAGAAAATACTCTCTTTGAAATACATTTATGCAAGTTTTATGTACAGTCTGTAATAAATAAAAAGATACACTTTTTGAAGTTTCATAAACTGTACTTTATTTACATACAATTAAAAAAGTATTCAAACATTTTTAAGAAATTCGCGGTACTCCTAAAGTCTTATATGACAATTGAAGTCGGTTGTGTTTTTTGCTTAAAAATGACTTGTTTAATGAAAACTTCTGTAAACACAAGATGCGCTGAACTTCCAAAAGTAATAACAAATTTTAAAAAGGAATTTGAATAAAAATAAATTAATTCATTTCAAGAAAAATTTACATTTTTTTGTCCCTTTTCCTCGATGTTTTAGCAAGTTTGTCTACAATATGTTCCACTGTAGGAGTGACTTCCCTATACAAATAAAGAAGCGTTAAGCCGTTCAATCGTCCTTGTGACATTGTGGCCCTTATTATGAGTTG
>JAPVRG010250840.1:0-13908 GCA_029783565.1 Rhagoletis cerasi
TTTAAAGTTAGAGGTTACTTGAGAAAACGTCCCTAAGTGTATCATAGTCGTGTTAGTGCCCGTTAAAAGTTAGAGTTACGAAAAGATATTACAAAGGCTAGCATTAAATCTGACAAACGTAATGGCATTTAATTTTTCGTGTATTACTAAAGTAAGTAAAGTTTTAGCTAACCGTCAACACAGTTTCTCTTATGTATAACAAGTTGACCGAAATATTAAGTTAAGTGACGGAAATTAAGTCTAGACTAACTGAGCTTTAAGTTAGTGTCAAATGTAATGTATAAATCCTATGAACCAAACCAAAAGTTCGACGTATCTTATATTACTGCTTACGTCGTCTTTTGATGTAACCAACACAAAAATTCTGGACAGATGAGTCAACGTGACAGCAAAATTGGTGTAACTGCAAAAAACAATACTTACGCTACAGTAATATCAAAAAATGTAATCAGAATATCTAACTAAAGCATAATGTGGGGCATGTACCGAGTTTCATGTAAATAGCTCTGCCTTATTTAAAGATAGTTAAAAAAACCTTCTCCTGAAAAATCTTCTTTCTGTTGGTTACACTAAAATTGCGGTTAGGGCTCGATATGTTGAAAGCGATCATAAAAACTGGGATCAGTACCTTAGTGGCGTTTGTTGCGTTTTGCGCATGTATGCATGTATGTATATATGTATTTGCAAGCAAGTACATACAAATGTTCAAATGCGCAGCCAAAAAAAAAATTTGTTTTCACGACAGCATTTATTTTTTAGGGTCGAACGAGAACTCGGAACCTACTCTCGAAAGTCCCAGGCGTAAGTAAGCAAATTAACGGAATTTTCAATCATTCAAACAGGCTGTAAGATCTTATCTTCATAAATGATAATGAATGTATTACTCCAATATCTGATGCTGGTATTCATCATGTCCTTTTAGATATTATGCTAAAGTTTTATGAGTTTCTACCGTTATCGCCTATTGATATATCTGCATTCAATTATGCATCCTGTGACTATCCAAGATTAAATAGCTCCCTTTTAGAAGTTAAATGGGATGATTTTTTGTCTGACTTTAAGTCAATAATGCATAATTTTTGCATTAATAACATACCTTACACCGCTGTGGTGTAGTGGTAAGCAATGCGCGCTTCCACTCCGCAGGCCTGGGTTCAAGCCCTGGTCAGAGCAACGTCGAAAAAAAAATTTTGAAAAAAGGTTTTTTCTTAACAGCGGTCACCCCTCGGCAGGCAACGGCAAACCTCCGAGGGTACTTCTGCCATGAAAAAGCTTCTCACAAAAATACAATCGCCGTTCGGAGTCGGCGTTAAACTGTAGGTCCCTCCCCTTTGTGTGACATCATCAAGGCGCACGCCACAAATCGGAGGAGAAGCTCGGCCAAACACTAACATATGTGTAAGCGCCAATCTATTATTATTATTATATTATTATTAACATACCTTTAAAAAAGAAGCGATGTTAGAAGTCACCTTGGTATAATAGGCGTTTAAAGAAAATAAAAAATCTTAAAAATAAATGCCTCAAGAAATTTAAAGCGACTAGCAATTATTCATTTTTTGTAAAATATAAGCATTTTCAGAAGAAATTCAAGTATTTAGATGATCTGCTCTACAAATATTATAGCACTCAGCGGAACATTAAAGCTGATCCGAAGTCGTTTTGGAAGTATGTAAAATCAAAAAAGTCGTGTTCGAGTATACCTATTTCGGTTTCGGTGTCAAATTATGTTTCTGACGATGAGGAGTCCCCTGATTTTCCTTCTGAGTTATCTTCATTTCTAAATTTCGTTGCACATTTCAGTTGAAGACATTACCAAGGGGATGCTTTCTCTCAAACCTTCGTCGCAAACAGATGCTGACAGATTATCAGCCATCTTGCTCAAAAACCGTCCGGCTTTAGCCGTTTCTCTTGAAATCCTCTTTAATAAATCCTTATCTTCAGGTACTTTTGTGAACGAATGGAAAATTACAACCATCACACCATTTTTTAAAAGTGGTAAAAAACATTATGTTCGCAACTACAGGCCGATTTCCAAGCTGTCAAGCATCTCAAAACTTTTTGAATGCATTGTAAAGGATAAAATTTATTTTGCGGGTAGATCTTTAATCAACCCAAATCAACATGGTTTTGTCACTGGTCGCTCTACAGCCACTAATATTGCTGTTTTTAGCGAATTCTGTATGCCATCGTTCTCAAAGGGACTCCAAGTTGATTGCATTTATACCGATTTCTCTAAGGCATTTGATAGAGTGTCACACAAGATTCTAATGAACAAGTTAGTTTGTTTCGGCTTTCACTCCACCTTTCTGCAATTGCTTAGGTCATATCTGATGGATAGATGCTTTGTGGTAACAATTGATGGTGTTTTGTCAAACCACTTTATTGCTACTTCAGGTGTTCCCTTTGTCCCTTTGTCCTTTTTATCAACGACATTGGAAAATGTCTTTCTTCATCAAACTTTTTGCTCTATGCAGATGATCTGAAAATTTTTTTCACCGTAAAAGATTCAGCGGATGCCCTGAAGCTTCAATGCGATTTGGACAATCTTCATCGATAGTGCGTGAGGTCGCGTCTCTCCGTGAATATTAAAAAATTTGTTCATTTAACTTTCGAGGCGTCACAGCGTTTTTAACACCTTCTATAGCATTGCCAATCATGTATTACATGTTATATTCGACACAAAATTTTCTTTCAGTAGCCATATTAACTTTATTTTTACAAAATCGTATTCAGTTCTGGGCTTCATTCGTCGCAATACTTCTGAATCTTCTGATCCATATACCTACAAACTGCTTTATACGGCTCTTGCCCGTTCCCACTTGGAGTATGCAGTTATCATTTGGAGACCATATGACCAACTCTCGATAAGTAGAATTGAACGTGTTCAAAAAATATTTCTTATACACGCAATATGATCCCCACGGTTTGAGGCCCCTGTTCCATCCTATGATTCTCGGCTCATGCTAATTAATCTGGACTCCCTAGAGAAGAGAAGGACAGACCTTTCACTATCGTTCACCTTCAATGTTATTAATGGCAACATTGATTGTCTAGCTTTACTTGAGCGGATAAGCTTTAATGTTTTCCATTTCATTTCATTTCATTTATTTATTAGTCTATGATTTACAAATCTTACAGACTAGCTATACAAACTTCCATTTTAAGCGTAAATTAGATATAAATAAATATAGTTAGGAATACATCGATTCTATTAATGAACCAAAACGAGATCTCGGAAGGGCGAAGTCCAGATCAAGGCTCCTCGAAGTTCTATTAAATTCAATGAGAGCTCTTGAAATGGGGTCATAATTGTAATAATTATACTACTGAAGATTTTTAGGTCATCAGCGTACAGCAAAAACTTGGAATGCTTAAAGCAGGATCCAACGTCATTAACAAAAAGCAGAAAAATCAGTGTATACAACGTCTACTTGACGTCCCTTCTTAAACGATGATATGCAAAATTGAGAAAAACAGGCTAGGTTTGTGGCAGTCGAGCGACCACACACAAAACCATGTTGGCACGGATTGATGGATCCTTTGATAGCAAAAAATAGTTTTTCTTTGACCACTTTCTCGAAAAATTTCGAGCAAGTCGAAAGTTTAGATATAGGTCTGTAGTTTGTAACATCATTTTTGTTACCAGATTTAAAGATTGGGGAAATCGAGGCAATTTTCCATCGATCAATAAAAACAGCAGAGGCAAGCGAAAGATTAAAAATATATTTTAGGGGTACGCAAAATGACGAACCGCATTTTTTAAGCACGTATGAAGAGAGTCCGTCTAAATCACACTTTAAGGACAATTGCAAAGCAGAGATGCCGTCAAAAACATCTTGCTTTGTGACATACAGAGAGCCAAAATCTACCGATTGCGGAATGTCGACCACATTACATCCGGATAGTTCAGCATCGCTGACATAATTAGATTTGAAAAAGTCCGCAAAAAGATTTACGGAGTCAAAGACGCTTTCCGAGTTCCTACCACAATATGACATGCAGGAAGGAATATTGGAGCACCCTTTCTTAGATCTAATGTATTTCCAAAACGCTTTGGGATTTACTTTAAGCTCATCTTCAAATCGAGAAATATATTGCTTGTATAAAAATTTATCGAGCACATTAAAATCTTTCATGTAATGAATATATTTCTCCTTGTGAGAATCATCGTTGCTGGCCTTATATAAATTAAAATATTTATTTCTAAGATTTTTCAATTTTTTTAAATCCTTCGTATACCACGGAAGCTTGTGGATTCGCGGTGGAAGGCAAGAAAGGCTATTAGAAAATAGTTGGTTGATTTTGAGTAAGAAAATTGCATAGCAATCCGAAACACTTTTAGAAAGGAAAGCTGATTTCCAATCTATTGCTAGAATACTTGAATTTAAAGAGTCAAAGTCAGCATCACGAAAATTAAAGCGTTTAATCTGATTGCCATTAGAAGCAGAAATAAAATTAAGAAACTCTAGGGTAAGGGACAAAGGGACATGATGCATATCTGACTTGCAAATCGGGAAGGTACATTCAGCTAATTGGAAGATTAAATTCTCATCAACAAAAATTAGATCTAGGATGTTGTTAAGCTTATTGAAAAATGAATTAATTTGAATGAGATTAATGCTAAGAATGCTGTCTATAAAGTTGATCTCGTGGCCACAATTGATATTTGTTGGGGTTAAAATGCCATTATTTAGAAAATTTGACCATTTCATTTTATTAAGATTAAAGTCACCTAATATACAGAAGTGACAGTTCTCATTATTTTCATATAGGTGTAAAATATTACTTACATGGGCAGCATATAAACACTCTGAGCTAGCGGGCGGGATATAAGAAACACAAAAAAATATCTTGCCATGATTGCCATAGATACATACGCAAAGCTGGTCAAGAAGAGAGTCGCTATTTCCAAGCTGAACAACAGAGGAGCGAAATGATCGAGTTACAGAAATTAAAACCCCTCCACCTCTATGACATTGTGTTTTATCTGCATCTCTATCTTTGCGATAAGTAATGAATAAATTGGGATCAAAGAACTCCTCATCGGAGAAGTTTTTATTCAGCCACGTTTCAACAAGAATATATACATCGTATTCGCAACGAGAAGTAGCCAAGAAAACATCTTTGGTTTTAGTTCGCATTCCCGAGATGTTTTGGTAATAAATATTTAAATTTTGCTTAACGTTCTTAACATTAGTAGTATTAGTACAATTAGCATGCAAGAGATTTCCATAACGTAAATTACTCTTTCTGAAAAAAACGAAACGGCCGCACATTAATTCCTATTGGCCATAAATTAGCATCTAAGAGTTTATTATAAAGAGCAGGAGAAACACCAATTTTGAAATTAACACTGTTTAACTCATTAAGCAAGGCGTCTTTCTTAACTAATTTAAAACAGGAGATATGTATGTTAGCAATACCAAAGTGTTTGACCACGTAAGAGATAATATTATCAGTGGTAACAGAAGGCTTGAAAGAAGAGATTTGAAGCCATTTCTTTTTAACAACAACATCAAGTTCTTTAGAAGCATTACGACCAATAACTATGTTCCACAAAGAAGTCTTCGTAATTTTTAACCTTTTTATGGGGAAAACTTTAAGACTAATTTTGCGAGTAATGCACCCAGGAGCGGATTTACATAGGGGCAACATGGGCAGCTGCCCAGGGCGCCGTTTCAATAGGGGCGCCAAAACTAAGACAAGGAAAAAAAATTTTTTTTTATTTATCAAAAAAAAATTTTTTTTTAATATTACAACAAGAATGAAAGATTTTTTCAATTTTTTACAGAAAAGTCACCTAATATACAGAAGTGACAGTTCTCATTATTTTCATATAGGTGTAAAATATTACTTACATGGGCAGCATATAAACACTCTGAGCTAGCGGGCGGGATATAAGAAACACAAAAAAATATCTTGCCATGATTGCCATAGATACGTACGCAAAGCTGGTCAAGAAGATAGTCGCTATTTCCAAGCTGAACAACAGAGGAGCGAAATGATCGAGTTACATAAATTAAAACCCCTCCACCTCTATGACATTGTGTTTTATCTGCATCTCTACCTTTGCGATAAGTAATGAATAAATTGGGATCAAAGAACTCCTCATCGGAGAAGTTTTTATTCAGCCAGGTTTCAACAAGAATATGAACATCGTATTCGCAACGAGAAGTAGCCAAGAAAACATCTTTGGTTTTACTTCGCATTCCCGAGATGTTTTGGTAATAAATATTTAAATTTTGCTTAACGTTCTTAACATTAGTAGTATTAGTACAATAAGCATGCAAGAGAATTCCAAAACGTAAATTACTCTTTCTGAAAAAACGAAACGACCGCACATTAATTCCTATTGGCCATAAATTAGCATCTAAGAGTTTATTATAAAGAGCAGGAGAAACAACAATTTTGAAATTAACACTGTTTAACTCATTAAGCAAGGCGTCTTTCTTAACTAATTTAAAACAGGAGATATATATGTTAGCAATACCAAATTGTTTGTATTGAATTAATAACTATCAGCGAGATTTGTGTATTGAATAAATAACCACCAGGGATGGAACATTAAATATTCAAATTGTACCCATTTCGCGGAAACATTTTACCCTAAATGTTCCTAAAAAATAAATATGTATGTTCATAGTAGTAGATTACGTTCCAGCCGCGTTTAGTTGGAACGTATTCTACTACTATGCAGCTTCTTTGTTTTCTACGTTCTTTGTTTTCTCTGTCTATCTGGCGGAATCAACTACAGTTACGTTAAAGTATAAACAGAATCAATTCGCTGAGCGAACTTCGTAGGCAGAAAGTTCGCTGTCAAAATTAAAACACACTGCAGTGTATGAGATTGCACACAACCAAAGAGAGGACGAAGTTCGTCTGACGAAATTCAGCGAGAATAGATTTATTTTTAAAATAGCTTTTATTCTTTACTCGAATTCGAGCAGATAATTATCAAGAAGGAGAAGAATAGGACAATTTGAGTATTCATCTTTTCGCTTTTGTATTTTGATGTTTTTTATTTGTCAATCCGCTGATGAGAATTTCGTTTCGGTTCTGTTTTACTGGGCGAAATGTTGCAGCGAATGTCACCCGACGGCATCGCTCCGCCCGACGAAATTCTCTCAGCGAATTGGTACTGTTTATACTTTTACTTTGACTATCGTTTTGTATCATTTATATGCCCCTTCACAAATAGATGCTATTGGACAAATTACCAACACCAGAAAATGCGTTGAAATGTCAATAAAAATAAAAAAGATTTCCTGAAAAGTTATTTTGCTACGTTCCAAATGTAACTAAAATGGTGTGCTTGTACCGAATGTACTTTCAAATGAAAGAACGGTACGATTGCACTAACTTTTCCATCACTGTAGCTAATCGAGCAGCTGACTGCGTGTGAACACCCAAAAAAGTTGGCTCAATTAAAAAGTTAATTTACTCTATTAAATTTCTGTCTGAACATGCTTTTATGCCTTTTACGTGTCAGTGCTAGACATTCGTAAAGATTATCTAAGACTATTTTCCTGCTTTCTTCGAGGTTACAGTTACGGCCCCAACTGTTTTACGGGGGGACCATCTTGACAAGTTTATTGTCTCATTGCCTTTTCTATTGACTCGGCCGCCGAGCTTAACGCACACTTCCAATCCCTGAATTATGGATGATGCCAGTGCCAGAAGTGCTACTTGGCTATCTGAAAAAAATTATGCTTTTTTTACTCCTTTTTAAAACCGTAAAAACTTAACACTTCCGCTTGGAAAATGGTTGCAAAGCTAGTTAGACGAAATGAGAGAGGGAGAGAGATGTCCAGGTTTAAGGAAAAAAAATCCCTCACCTACACCGCAGTCCGTTTTAGATCCGTCAGTATAAATGTTGGAAGCATTCTCCTCGATAACCTGCCTGTACTCCAGCCCTTTCTGGAAGAGAACTTAACTTGAAAATGTTACCTGAAATCTAATAAAGGAGGTATATAATCTGATTTTTCCCTAACTCTAAGAGCTCGTCTAGAAATCCACCATGCCCGTATTGCCATGACCACCAACAGGCTGATTGGGTCAGATTGCAAAATGTTGCTGCAATTTCGCGTATGTGAGCTCTAGGTTCAGTTGATACAGAATCACATTAAGCGCATTCGTAGGACACAAATTAATTGCTCCTGTAGTACCTACACAAGCTGTTTACTTGTCCAGAGCTGGCCACCTCACTGACGCCCCGTAAGTTAGTTCTTATAATGGCCAAAGTACATGTTTTGGCTTAAGTCTCCAATTTCTACTGAAGATCCTTTAATATGGCCCTTTCCACGCGTCTCTCGACAAGATAATTTGTCTCCGAGGATTCGTGAGAGTCGTTCCATTGAGAGAAAGGAGTTTGAATTGTGAATTTTTCCGGTTTCTTGGTAAACAGCATCAGTTCCGTTTTAGTGTCGGTAGACACTAAGGCTACTTTTCAATACAAACAAGTATAAGCCAAGCAATACTCTATCTCTAAGATTTCACTAATCGTTTGAGGGAAAGAGACCCGGCACTGCTACCACCACATTATCTGCATATGCAACAACCTTCACTCCCCCTTTGTTGAGTTCTAGTAGAATCTCGTTCAGTGCCCCCACCCACAGCATCGACGATAGAGCTCATCCTTGGGGAGTGTCCCTACTTGCATACCGGGATACTGCTATCGAACCATTGGATGATATGATGTTTCTTTTTCGTGGCATCCGCTCGATTGTTATATATTTAAAGGCTTCCTCTATGTCGAGGAAGGCAGCAAGGGTGTACTGCTTGTAATGGATTGATTTTGTATGGTCCGCACAACAACATGTTGGGTGATTTCGGTCGAATTGATCTTAAAAGCTACAAGCTTGTTGAGCTGGCTATGGTTTTGAAATTTCCAAAAGGGATCTGATGTGTATGTATAACAGACTTTCCAGTGCTTTTAGCTGTAAGGTTGGAAGACTTATGGACCTGATTATTTTACTTTTTCGTGAGTTCTTTGCCCCGGTTTTGGGAACGAAAACAGCTTTGATTCAGTGATGTGCTGAATTGTTGGTACCTAATACTGGTTACCCAATACAATAAAAAGATTTCCGTATCCAGTACTTCCTTTTCGGTATCCAATACCGATTCTGAACATTAAAACTTCGCCTTAACATAAATTTCAGGTTCAGAAAAAAATTTTGCACTGCTATGTTATATGACATCGCCTAAAATCATAATTAGAGCAAATAAGACGATGCTTTCCCAAAAGTTGAACAATGTGCACTTGAATGAAGCAAGCACACAACACTCATCGCATTCTTGAACTTATCGCAACAGTAAAATATCATTTTACCAGCTTCCACCTTAGTACTCGTATATCCAAGGTTCAAGAAAAATGCTTTGTCGTATGAAGAAGCCTTTCAGGCCCACGAAGATAACATCGTAAGATTCATCTAGAAAAAATATTTCAGATACGGAAGGCTTTACATTTGAACCAGCATTGGAGGCTCTATCAGCCCCTACATTCGGCTTTTGATAGGCGAGGCTCTCCTGAACCGCATTTATTCCTACGTGCGCTTCTATTGGAAACCTAAAACCGGTACCGAGTATCGAAGGTATGGGAAACTTTTTAAATCGGTACCGGGTATCGATCAAGACAAGTATCGACTCAGCACAACACTACTTTGATTCTTTTCCAACTTGGGGGAACGTAGGTCAGCCAGCATCAGGGCTTTGAAGACCCTTCTTTAAAGGATGCCATAGGCACTTCCATTTTCTGCAGCATTTGCGATATAAAGCCATCTGGGCCGGGTGATTTATAGGGTGACAAATTATTTATTGCGTAGTTTATTTCTATACAAGCTTTTATTTAGCTTGCTATGTATGTATGAATGTTTCTCTGGGTCAAATCTTGCAAAAACATTTTAACCAGCTTCCCGATTAGCTAGAGACTTGAAACTTCAAACTTAACTCAGAACCCGATGACAGTGTAATATGAAAGAATTAATCTGCTAGCTGGCGCGGGGGTCGAGATATTTGGAACATCCATATTTATAATCCTATTGGTTCATATTTAGAAAGTTTGTTTTAAAAATATTTTTTCGCTTTTAAACAATCTTCATTTGCGATTGTGTCCAGCAACTCCTTTGAGGGTTGCATTGTGCCATCCCGGGAAAGTGAATATTGATTAGGGTCTATATGATCATTCAGCCATATTTGCACATATATGTACATGCCTTCCGCTCTTCTAATGAGACTAGAATTGGTGTTCTCTTTGCACAAAATTTTGCTTCCCAGTGCACAGTGCACCTAACGTGGACAAAAATTCAAAAATCGAGTGTCTGGGAATACAGACTTTTTGACATCATTTAAAAGCTAAAACTCTAGTTATGCAAATTGTATAACATATGTTGGAATGAAATATACCTTAGCCCTTATACATCACCTCAAATCAAATATAATTTATACACACAATTTCACTTTGACGCTTGGCATGTATACCTAGTTGAGGTGAAAAATTTGTTAAAAGTGTATTTTTATCCCTAAGAAGATGTACTGCTGTACTTTTATAGAGAAAAACATGGTAAACCCAAAAATATATGTTGGAAAGAAAAAAATTGTTTAAGAATTTTTTTAGAAATTAAATAAATCCGTGCTTGAAGATGCTAAAAGCATAAAATTGTGAAAATTAAGACTCCAAAAAAAAACTAAAATGTTTTTACGGTTTATGGTAATTTGAACACTCTTTTACCAGGGAAAAGTAAAATATCCTCCGTCTTATCCGCTTCGTAAAAATATTTCATTCTGAAAAAGTGCCTACATGTTTTTTCGTATTTTTTTAAGCTTATCTTTTTACAGGGTGTCCCAGAAGTCGACGTCAAGCCAGAAACGGGTGACAGGCCAGGCCATAATAGTTATCACAAAAATAAAAATAAAAAATCTGTGTCTTGTATTTTTAACATTCTAGGCGTCCAAACAAAAAAAACGAAAAAATCTACCTGTGATGGTTTTTTAATTCCCGTTACTACAAATTTCTACTTTTTTCAATTTCAATAATTTCAATTCTATTATGCACTTCTGAGTAATGCTTCTGTAAATTTTCATCTAAAATTTATAGCCAACTGCTCTAGCTTGGAAGAAAATTACACTTTTTGCCCGAAAAATTTAAAATTTAATGCTTCGCACAATTTTGACTGCCTGTACTGAAAAAAAATGTACTACACTAGTTTGGCAAGTAAATTTGAAAGTAGGCGTATTTAGTAAGGATTCCAAAATGGCATGACACTTGCTAGATTGTTTCTTAAATTATGGAAAATTTTGATTTTTGTAAAGAAACTCAGTTTTGAAAATTTTTTTCTTACTTACTTAAAACGATTGTAGTGAAGCGAAGACTGCCCTTGAAGCCGTAACTTTTAAGGTAATTCTAGTTTGAGTGAGACGGAGAGAGTCATTTTACGAAGTGTGAGCGAGACAGAGTTACGCCACTTTGCCCTGGTCTGTTACCCGTTTCCGGCTTTACGTCGATTTCTGGGTGTCCAAGGAATACCACGACAAACTTAAAGAGGAAGTAGGTGGGGGTGGGTTGTGAGCTCCCTGATAAGCAAACATTTTTGGTAAAAAAGTTTTTGGGAGAAAAGTTTTGCTGAACTGCTTAGGCACAATTCGTTACAAAAGTGTACAATTGCGTATGCCGTACGTATGGCGACGACATCGACATCATCGGTAATAACAAGGGCTACGTCTAATCTGCATTCTCGGAATTAGATAGAAAAGGAAAGCGCATGGTTCTGGTAGTCAAAGAGGACAAAACGAAGTATCTCCTGTCAACAGACAAACAGTCAGAGCTCAAGCGTTTCGGCACCCACGTCAATGCTAACAGTTACTAGTTTAAAAATGTAGACGACATCGTTCATTTAGGAACCAGTATTAACGCCAATAATAATGCCAGCCTTAAAATCCAACAGAGAATCAATATTGTCAACAAGTGCCACTTTGGACTGCGTAGGCAATTGAGAAGTAAAGTCCTCTCTCGTCGTACATAAATCACACTCTTTAAGTTATTCATAATGCGCGTGCTGATGTATGGCGAAGAAGCATTCGACGCGTTGACGGTGTCGAATGCCGCAGACGATGGAATTATGAGTTGTATGAGCTTTACAACGATATGGACATAGTGCGGCGAATTAAAACAGGTACGGATGGACAGAAACCCTCCAGCGCTGGAAGTATTCAACGTGGGTCGCGATGCTGGTAACAGGGGAAGAGAAAGGCCTTCTCTGTATTGGAAAGACTGGGAGGAGAAGGCCTTGGTATTACTTGGCATTTCCGATCGGCGTCAGTTGGTACAGCAGATAAACGACTGGTTTGCTTTGTGGGACTTCGCCGAAATCCCTCAGGCGATTACAGCGCCAAACATGAAGAGGATAAGAAGACGGTTATAGTGAGCTATTTCTCCAGCCCCAAATTTTATATTTACGTTTTTTTTTTAGAAAAAAAGAGTACCAGCTAAATTTCATAGAAATCGGATGAAATTCAATATTTCCTCGCACAAGGGTGGAGAATGCGGCAATGAATCCATCTTCACAATATTTCATAATTCTCTATTCCAGGGACATATTAGAGCACAAGTCAAGTTTCAGCGAGATCGATTCACGTTTATTATATCTTCCACTTACCTCTCTATAGTCGAAACACTGTACACCGTGCGGTGACAGGTCATTAATATAAAAACTAGTAGTGCCAGTTTCTGTCGAAATTCGACCGCTTTTCTATTTTTTTAAGAGCCGTGGAGATGATTCAACCTTAGCACGTCGAGTAATTTGTAAGGTACAAAATTACTTACTCGATAATATTCGATATCTATATCAATTTTGATAACTGTATAAATTTTGATATCTATCAACATATTTCGATAACTCGTACACTCTGCTAACTCGGTGAATTTCTATAAATCGATAAATACTGATAACTCGCTAAACTTATATAACCCTAGAAAGTTCGATAACTCGACATTCTTTGAAAATTCGAAAAACTTTGATTCGATAAGCCGACAAATTTCGATAACTACCCACAAATTTCGATAAATCAGTTAGTATCGATAACAAAATAAGTTGAAAGAACTCGATACATTACAGTGACTCGATAAATTTCGATGACTCGATAAGTTAAAAAAAATATGGATAACTCGATACATTTTATTAATCGAAAATCCGACCAATTTTTATAACTCGGTAGTGAAAGTAATAATAATATTTTGGCGCTTGAACTGTTCCTAAGTGTTTGGTCGAGCTTCTCCTCCAATTTGTGGTGTGCGCCTTGATGTTGTTACACAAATGGAGGCACCTACAGTTTCACACCGCCTCCGAACGGCAAATGGTTTTTATGAGAAGCTTATTCATAGCAGAAATACACTCGGAGGTTTTTCATTGTCTGCCGTGGGGCGGCCGCTGTTAGAAAAAATCGTTTTCTAATTCAGTTGGTGTTCGGATCAGAGATCGAACCCAGGTCCTGCGGAGTAGTAGTACGCACCTTTACCACGAACCATAGCGGACGCTATAACTCTGTGTAGGCGGCCGCTGTGGTGTAGGAGATAGAAGTGCACAGTACCACTCCGTGGGCTCTGGGTTCAAGCCCTGGTCCGAGCAACATCGCCAAAAAAATATAGAAAAAAGATTTTTTTCTTAACAGCGGTCGCCCCTCGGCCGGCAATAACAAACCCCCGAGTGTATTTCTGCCATGAAAAAGCTTCTCATTAAAATACAGTCGCCGTTCGGAGTCGGCGTAAAACTGAAGGTCCATCTTCTTTTGGTGACAACATCAAAACGCACTCCACAAATTTGAGGAGAAGCTCGGCCAAACACTAACATATGTATGTGTAAGCGCCAATCTATTATTATTATTATTATTATTATTATTATTATTTATTATTAT
>JAPVRG010250872.1:4073-17682 GCA_029783565.1 Rhagoletis cerasi
CAAAAAGTTGCAACAAATTGAGTAATGAGCAATGACACGCCTAATCAGCCACGACAATTTCTCATGCGCTGCCATGGCAATAAACGTACAAAATGTAAGCGATACTTGTTGGCCACCATAAATAAGTAACAAGCAACGGTGGCTAAGCGAGTGCAGTTAATAAAAAAATAAATAAATACAAGAAATAATGAAACAAAAAAATCCAACGAAAGCCAAAAACAGGCAGCCAGCAACAAAAGGAGCAAATTGACGCAGCGGTGCTTTGGCTGCTGGGAGAGCTACCCAATAGTCAGTCGTATAGTTGTTATGGCGCCACCAAAAAGCTACAAATATTGCAACGACACTCATGCAAGCGATATTGTTGCTCAACAACAAAAAAAAAACAACAATTTAGAGACTGCAATGCCAGTACATATATTGCAGCTGTATGCGCGCTGGGCAACCGCATGCTGCCAAAAATTTATTATACCAAGCGCAAGAAACGCAGCGATTTTCTTTTCGTTAATTTATAAGCGCTACTACATGACTTCTTTCCTCCACCACATTTCGGCGCATATATTCGTATGTAGATGTATGTTTGTATGTACACCTTCCCTCCCGGCTAAGCGCTTTTTGGCGCACGCCAATTCCGTGTGGCTTTCACTCTTTACTTGACTTTCGCAAGCGCTAAGGTGGCGGTTGAAGTTGAAGCTGGGCGCTTAGGCTGTTTGTTGCTGCTGGCTGCTGTCGTTTTTGCGGGATGCTGGTTGAAAGGTTGGCTGGTCGTACAGCTGTTGACTTGATTGCCTGATTGGTTTTTAAGTCGATGGTTGGCAAACTGCTTGTTATATGTATGTATGTATGAAGAATGTCAGAGTATTATGTTTGCTATTCACACAAAAAAAAAGCGCGCATTTCAATCGTGTTGCTTAGTATTCATAAAGTTACATTAACAATAATAAATATGCGCAACCAATAGTGGTCCGGAGGGGATTGCTGAAAAATATGCCTGTTGCGTGGTTCATTGTTCAGCCGGTCGGTCAGACAGCCAACAGCATTTCAAACACACCCCACCATGTTTTATGCGTAAGTCAACTGCTGTCGATTTGTTTTTCTTTTGTTTGTGCAGCATCTTTTGTTTTTCCACGGCCACTGCTGTGATGGGCTTACAATGTGTGCGCATGCGCGCCATCATTACGCATTGCGCATTACTAAACCATCAGGCGCTATTGTGATGTCGCCGAAAAAAAAAAAAAGATTGCAAATACCATATTGTCTCGCAAACAAACAACAACAAGAAATGCTTAAATACTGCATCCTCATTTGCGCTGAATTGATGCTTAATTTGCTTTTGTTAAGCCAGAGTCAATCAGCCAGTTACATACTGCAAAGCGTTGCGAGTTACATAAGCGAAATATCTGCGGCGCTGCTTGGTTCGTGCGAAATTTGTGTGCGACTTTTTTAACGGCTATTTAAAGTAGCAAAAAATAAATTTTTGGCATGCAAGTGTTCACAAATTCAAACCGGAGCATGAATAAGCGCACTAAACTCATTTATTGCATGGTTTAATGATTTTCCAAAAACTACTTTTAAGACACTTTAAAAAAAGTGCATCTACTTGAATGTGATATGGTACTGGCAAATAGCGACATTTAAAAATGTGTGACTAAGCACGGTTTACCCAAAACAATGGTCAACCGAAAGTCAAACAAGTACGCAATTTGGTACAATACTAAAAACATTATTGCTCATAGAGTGAATGAGGACATGTGACTAAGCAAGCGAGTTTTACCGCAATGACGATTAGTTACTTCAAATGGAGATGTAGTTCGAATGAATGAAAAGCTGGCTAAGGTTTATTGACTTAGGCTTACTAATGGAAAAAACAAAAAATAACGTATTATCTGAAAACATATCTTTAGAACAACGAAATCGAGATAAGTAGATCCTACACTTATGCTGTCCCCGGCAAACGTCCTGCCACTGGACATAAGAACCCTAGGTCTATGGAAGCCACAGCTTCGGAAACCTATGAGATTTCGTAAGGGAAGGAAAACTGTGGTTACGTTCATTACTGGCTGCTCTAACGCTCCTTCAGCAAAAATTCTGCTGCTACCCAACGTCGGAAGTCGAATTCTGTTACAAAACCCTATTCAGATCTTGCATCACTTATTCGAAGGCAGCGCCAGAAGAAGCCGGTTTAATCAAGACCAATCCCAGGCGCTCCGGTATACTTATTTGGCTAAACCCTCGATTTTACAAGTTGTGCAAGGGTTGATTATGTTAAAATAGGTCAAGGAGTCCAGCATACCGGCCAACTTTTAATGAGACCGTTATTTTCGAATTAAGGAGAGCAGGTTCGGTCCAAGGGTCATCTGAACCGAGGGTAATTTTTTTCCTTATCATCATTAAGGAGTTTGTCTACCAAGCGGTAATTTTCTTCAGTTAGAAGTTTGGACTCTTTGCCCTCGTTGCCCTTGGTAATTGACGTTACGTGGAACGTGAATAAACCAATAAGCTTGATTAGTTTATTCACGAGCTCACTACAGTTTTGCTCTCGTAATTAAATTGGTGGCGGTTTGGGTTTGGCTTTGGAAGCTTCATTGCGCCCTAAGTCACATTCATTGTCCAGAAGCGCAAACTTATATCCCAGTAGAGGGTTAATGTCACTGGTTTTCGTTTTTGCAATTTTTGACGGATTTGCAATTTTGTGCTGCTGTGGGCTATCAATACCCGTTTGGGTCAATGTACGGGTTGTTGGATTTAGTAGGTCAGTTTGCTCTCCGCTGCGTTGCTTGGCTTGGGCTGGTGTGGATATTCACGCTTGTGCATGTGTGGGTGAGCTGCGTTGTGAGACCACAGTCATTGCGGAAGGAAGGGATGGTATTAATTGTGTTAAAATCTACTCTCAAGCCTAATGGTATTGACTAAAATCCGTGGTGCAGTGCTGCTGAATTCCAGACCCAGGTCTGAAGACAGTAGATGTGCTTTCCTCCTCCGCACTCAAACCCAAGTGATCAGAGTTACGAAAAGAGTAATAACCGAGAGGGTATAGAAGGTACTATTCTGGAGCCTTGGATAAGGATATGTTAATCGACTGAGTATCTTTTTCATGATCATCTTTTCTTAACTTTCCGTCGGCTTAACACGCCACCGATTAGTGGGTATCAGGCTCAAAGAAAGAGTTTGTTAAGTTACAGAAGGATATTGAGTTAACTATGTAAGTCGATTGCAGCAGATGCCATATGGTAGGCATAGGTCTAGTGGGGGAAACTCTAGAAATGGTAGATAGGTTAGGTCTAGTAAATACCCTGGAAATGGCTCAAATTCAAGGAGCCTTCATAGAAATCGCCAGCGGTCATGGACGTAATCGAGGAAAGTAATTAAAAGGTCATGACTTCAAGGCATTTATGTAAGTGAGACGAAGGCGCTCTAATGACGGATCTTGGAGAACGCAAAGCAACTGGTATTTAACGACAGCAGTTCCGATGAGCATTGCAAAGCGCCGTTTAAGCGATTCGGTATTCGCAAGTATAGTCCCGATATTAGGCAATTAGCCACCCCTCAGCTGAAAAGGTTGGCCACAACCCTTGATTGTGGCTAAATATACTTCGAATATATGATATATTTTGACCCGACTCAAGGCTAGAACCGCACTAAAGAATAGTCAAAATGAGACAGACGGAGCGAGCCTAGATTCAGGTAGATCTCAAAAGTTGGTATGTTTATTTTCTTCCTTGCCTCGAAAATTCTATTTTGATAAATTTATATATAGAAGGGGTTTTAATGTTGGAAAGAAACAAGTATATAATTTTTAAGCAAAAAAAAAATAACCGAATTCAAGCTCATATAAAAATTTAGCATTACCGTTAGTTTTGCATGATTCAATGATCGGAACTAAAATCAAATTAGTGTGGCACTACCCCTGACGTACAACCCTTCCGATAAAAAGAGAATTATCGAAAACGGTTCACGTGGTACAAAGCTAGCCGATAACATACATAAAAAAGAAATGTTCCGTCGAATTGATAGCCTTCTCCTTTTTTTGAAGTTGGTTAAAAAATAGCCAAATTTTGAATTCTGACATTAGATACGTACTCAGCAACCAAAATATATATTTGCAGAAAATTCTCTATCCCCGTCTTTAAATGATGTAACACTAATAATTGCCATAACGGATTATTTCCAAAAACTTTTCTGTATCAGATTGTCATCAATGCAAGCATCATAAATCTCTGCGTAATGTTGCCGTGGAACATTAAACAAGCTCGTTAAAGCGTTTATCAAAACATAAGCAAACTGCATAAATGTCGTAAATTTTCGCACAATTTCGCGATGATTTGCATGGTGTTTGTTATCCGGACGAGTTTTATTGGCAACCTGCATATTCATTTTATTTGTTATGATTTTTTGTTCTTCGCGTACTGTTGGCGGAATGTGCATAAACGTAATGTAAATGTGGTGTAAATTTTGATGGATTTCCGCAGCGATGCTAAGCGGTGCGTTACAAGACGAGCGGTTAGCGCCAACAACAGTGCTGGCACGTTGGTCAACAAATCAACAAAAGCGGCGACAGCCAGAAACAAAAAAAAGCAAACCCACAAAATAAATAAAAGCTATAAGGTGAAACGAAATTTTACACCGCAAAATCGGTGTGGCGGCGATGGTAATAACCGCAACACGTTGCATGGTCATTACTATAAGGCTATAAGGTGTGTGCGTACGTCTGCAGCAACGCCCGTCAACATGGTGGGTCGTTCGGCCGACCGGCCGGCCGTCTTGTCACTCGCCGCTCAAAGGATTGTTGGGCACATCGACTGTTTTATGTGTGACAGAGACAGCGACCCATGTTTCCGGCGATCCATGATCTGGACTGTCGTTGGTTGGCCCGGGCTATGCGATTGCGACACGTGATCGCTTACAAGTGTACATAGATATGTACATTAGACTGGTTCAAAAAATTCTATTTTTTTTTTTTTCAAAATCCCTAGTGAAATATTTTTCGGACAGTGAAAAAGGCGCCTGTCAAAAACGCAGTTCTTAATATTAAGATTTAGAGGTCGCTCATCACGAATTTCTACTTTCCGTCTAAATAACACAGCATTTTTTTTCAATTATGAAATTTTATAACTCTTTTTAAAGTCAACGTATCAGAATGAGCGATATATATGTTTGAAGGTAATTGAAATCTGTAAAAAAATTCTTATATGATTTTTCATAAGCTCACTCCTACAAAAGTTATTCAAGTTTAAAATTTACAACTTTTTTATATGAAAGAAAATGCACGACACCGTCAACAAAAAAAAAATAGCAAAAAATCAACGGTATTTTGTGTATCGCACTAAAATTTAATGGACTATAAAACTGCATACCCAAAAATTTTCTGAAATTTCATCAAAACTTCACAATTTATATTCAGAATATTTACAAAATTTTTGGGTATGCACTTTTATAGCCCTTTCAATTCTATACCGTTGCTTTTTGACATTTTTTTCTTGACGATGTTGTGCATTTTCCTCCATATAAAAAAAATTGTCCACTTCAACCTTGAATAACTTTTGGAGGAGTGGATTTAAGAAAAAATCATAAGTCATTTTTTTTACAAACTTCAATTCAATTCAATTCAAAATTTAACAACTTTTTTATTTTATTTTTTAGTTTATTTACATGGAAAATAAAAATTGGTGCTGAGCGACCTCTAAGTCTTAGTATTAAGGGCGATTTCGGCTTTTTTTTTGACTCGAAAATATTTCACAAGGGATTTTGAAAAATTAGTCGCCTTTTTTTTGAACCAGTCTAATGTACATGCATACATACAAGTTTACAAATTTACGACGCCGCCTTTGTAGGCGCATTTGCCTCATTGTTTGTTTGTTTGATTTTTCATATTTTTACATAATTTCACGCCATGAACTTTTGTGGTATGAAATTCGTTGCGCTCTTGATGACCAGCGAGCGATGTAGGCTTTTTTGCTTTCATTTATTTATTTACAAAATTTGGTTTATGTTTACGCCGATTCTTTTTTAATCTTTTCGTTGTTGTCATTTCATCTTGTAAACTTTTGCAAATATTTACGCTTTACGACATTTTGATGTATTGTATTACCTTAACAGTGACCATAAAATGTGAACTCGTATAAAGGTAAACAAAATCACAGTTACCTACATACATATGTATGTACATGCGAGTACATATGTGAAAAATCCTAAGAGTACCAGGAAAAAAATACTTAACTTAAATAAAAACATATTTAAACGTTCGTAGCAGTCAACGTGGTACGAGTATGTAAATTATCTTTTTATGTGTGAAAATCTTCCAAATGAGCTCCAAGTACCGTGAATGTTAAGGCGTTGGTTTTTTCTTTAATTTTCTTAGTTTATGTCCGCTGTTGTTTATATTGACTATTGCCGGTTGCAGCAATGGAATTTTTCAACGCAGTGCAGTCGTGTAGTTTTCGTTCACTTCTTTTTTTAATTTTTGCGCGATTTGTTTACTTAAGAATTAACATTTTACTTGTCACCGAAAATACTATTAATTTTATATTATATTTAATCCTCTTTTTTTATATACTCAGCGAAGTTCAACCACCATTATCATGGCTATACGTGCGACCATGAATTATGTTAAATATCATAAATCAATCAAAAAATCACTAAAATTTAGTGACTATGAAAATAAAAAAATAAAAAATGTGGGCTTTTTAGAGTTTTTGTTATCTCGGACTTTTGAGAATATAGTTATATTTCAATCTCTTCCATTTTGTATAATTTTTGCAAGAAGTTTTTATGTTCGTCATATTTATTCCCCTCATTTTTTCGCTAATGTTAATTTTATTGTAAAAATCTTATGACATTTTCTTTTCTACCGAAAAATGTTACTTTCTCCTTAACTTCTTCGCACAAATACAAAGGAGTGGGCAATGAAAAGGCAACATTTTTTGTAGAAAATAAAACGCCATTATGTTTATCCGTATATCTATCTCTATTGCTGTTTTCATTTTTATTTCTCTATCGCCATAGCCCATCACTATCTTTATTTCTACCCTTATCGCCACGTCCATCGCCATTGGCGTTCCCATTTCCATATCTGTATATTTCTATCTCCGAATATGGCTCTGATTTTTCTTTATCTTTATCTTTATCTCTATCTTTATTTCTATCTCTATCTTTATCTTTATCTTTATCTTTATTTACATCTTTATCTTTATCTTCATATTAATCCTTATCTTTATTCTAATTCTATTCTTTAACTTTATCTCTATCTTTACCTTTATCTCTATCTTTACCTTTATCTTTATATTTATAATTATCTTTATCTGTATCTTTACATTTATCTTTGTCTTTTTCTTTATTTTTATCTTTATCTTTATCTGTATCTTTACATTTATCTTTGTCTTTTTCTTTATCTTTATCTTTATCTTTATCTGTATCTTTACATTTATCTTTGTCTTTTTCTTTATCTTTATCTTTATCTGTATCTTTACATTTATCTTTGTCTTTTTCTTTATCTTTATCTTTACATTTATCTTTATCTAAATTTTTATCTTTATCTTTATCTGTATCTTTACATTTATCATTGTCTTTTTCTTCATCTTTATCTTTATCTTTATCTGTATCTTTACATTTATCTTTGTCTTTTTATTTATCTTTATCTTTATCTGTATATTTACATTTATCTTTGTCTTTGTCTTTCTCTGTATCTTTACATTTATCTTTGTCTTTTTCTTTATCTTTATCTTTATCTTTGCCTTTATCTTTATCTTTATCTTTATCTTCATCTTTATCTTTATATTTATCTTTATTTTTATCTTTATATTTATCTTTATATTTATCTTAGCCTTTAACTGTACCTTTATCTTGATCTTTACATCTATCTATAGCCACTACCTGTTGGTATTGCTCTTATCTATTTGTTTACCTTCTACTACATCTATCTCTTACTACTACAACTACTACCGCTCTCTTATATTTTTATTTATTCTAAAACCAAATACTACTTATTTTATCTTATTTTCACTAGGAATTTCTTTTTACTCTCGATTCTAAATTCATTTTAATACTCCTACCTCACAGCTAACTCGTAACGCTTGTAGAATTTAATTGAATGCAGTGTAACGGCATTGTGGGTGGGCGTCAAAAAGCGCCACATTTGCACTGCAGCGAAACATTTGCATATGCTGCCGCCTACAGCTGTTGACCATGAAACAACTCAATCATCTGCAAGCTCAATTGGCTATTCAGGAAACTTGATGACGAAAAAAAATCTCAAATCCGTTAAAGATTTACACATAATGCGGCGACAGACAGCAGCTGTTGCTTGGAGTCATTGATAAATTTAAAATTAAATGTTGTTGACATTTTGTATTTTTTTCTGGAGCGGAGCACTCTGAAGCAACACAATTCATGTTAGTTGCTTTTATACGATTATGGCAAAAGCCAGTGAACAAATAAGCATAGCAGTAATAATATTATTTTGCAGTGCCACATAAACCGTCATGACAGTTTGAGGCCCAGCATTTTCACATATTAGTGCCGGTGTTCGCATCGAATAGACAGTCTTCTAACTAATAGTCTAATACGCCACACACAAGCAGATTTAGCTGAAGTGTGTAAGAACACATAATAATATTTTTGTATCAAAGCTTAGTGTCAACAGTTTTTTTTATACATAAATATTTTTTTTATGTTTGTAAGAATAGTGCTAACATCAGACCACATCACTTGCTAATGATGCTGCGCTGCTTTTATATTTTGCTAAGCTTTTTGATTCTTTTGTACTTTGGTGTTAATTTCAGTTCTAAACATTTTGTATTCCTACACGCTGTGGGCGTTCAAATGCTTATAAATTAAATTAATAATAAAAATACACAGAATTCGGCTGATGATCTTGTTAAACTTCGGCAAATGTGATAATTATCTTAGTGGGAAATTGTATTTGAATTGAAAGAGAAAACATTTTGTTATGAACAATGATTTAAACGTGAGTTAAGATCTATTTTTAAATGAAAGTGAAATCTTAGAAGTTCGTGTGTAGGTAGTTTTCACAACTATAAAAATATTTTTTTGAAATTCTGGATGAATGTTTATGCTGGTACTCGTAGAGTACAAACAATATACGAAATAACAATAAATCGAAAAAGTATTGACTATTAGAAAATTCGGCTGGAAGTTGATAGACAGTAAGGTAATACAGTAGGGTCTAGATTACCGGTATGGCTTGGATTGATTTTCTGATTTCTGAGGGAGTGCTGCTTCCCTATGTTGTTAGAACAAGAACAGGCGCTAGACAAGGAAAGTAATGCATATTCTGTAGACGTATCCGTATCAATAGAGTTTAGTACAATTTATAACTAAAATTTAGAACTTGAAGTTTCCCTAAAAGATCACAAAAAAGCAATGCCAGAGATTTACTGATCTCATGGTAGTCGACCTATCTCTCAGAAATAAAAATTAATTTTTGAATTAAATTTTTTTTCTGGCAGATCGAAACACTCAGAACGCCACAAAGCTTTTCTAAAAGTCTTTAGTAGAAAATATTTTTTTGCTATGCACTCGGCAACATACGCCCTCAAAAATTACACTAAATTAGCATAATAATATATGTACATATGTATGTATTAAGAAAAAATAAGGTTGATGAATTTGTTGTAATTTTTGAGTGAACATGTTGACGAGTGCACAGCAAAAAAAATACCTACCACTAAACACTTATTAGAAAAGCAGTGTGGGGTCTTGAGTTTTTCGATCTGCCGAAAAAAATAAAACTCAAATATTAATTTTGATTTCTGGGAGATAAAATAACGCTCAAGAAATGAGTTTTATATTCGATCAAAAAAATCAAACTAAAAAATAATCATTATCTTTGATGAAAGAAAATAAAACTCATAAAACAATTATTGTTTTGGAGCGAAAAATAACACTCAAAAAATTAGTTTTATTTTTGACAAAGAAAATATAAATCGACATACAATTTTTATATCTGAGCGATAAAATAAAACTCAGAAATGTATTATTATTAGAGAACGACCGAACTTCGGCTTCGGCTTCGGGTTCGGCCACAAAAGTTCGGTTCGGTTTCGGTTCGGCTTCGGCAAAAAAAAAAAGCCGAACTTTGGCCGAACATTAATTATTGAATTATTACCACATGTACACATGCCATAACAAGTTTTTTATGTTATTTTTACAAGAATACTTATGTAAGTATGTTACTTTCTGAAATTTAAGTGATTGAAACTAAAGTATGTAAATTTTTTGCTTTTTTATCAAAAATAATACTACATTTTTAAAAAGTCATTGCTTGTTTATTACTTGGGCCCTTCAAAATGTTCGGTTCGGTTCGGCCTTAAAAATCGAGGTTCGGTCGTTCGCTAATTATTATTATTGATCTCAAAAAAAAAATCTTAAAAAAATGATTAAATATCAATTTTTTTGATAGAACTCATAATGATTACGGTCCCTGCTCAGAACACCAGAAACGCCAGACGGTTAGGTCTAGAGCAACGTGCTGAAACAAGCACAACAGATTTCGCAATTCAAAAATGTTAAAAGAAAGTATACAGCTTTGTAAAAAAAGTATCCAGTCTTCTAAGATCTGACTTTATACTCAAGGGTGGTAGTGATTGTTTGAATTTCCTTGGCATGATCTGGTATCGGCCTTCATGAGGTCCGATCTTAGAACGCTAGATACTTTCATTTTGTACACTCCAGACGACTATAAGTCAACATTCTACAAACAATATTAACTCTCTCCAAAAACTTTCCAACAGCAAAAGAAATTTTTGTATTTGCAATATTTATTTTAAATTAGAGTTAGATTCATTGGAGAAAATTATATCTGGAAAAAGTATTCAGACTTGTACGTAAAATTAACAGAGTCAAGATTTACGATTCTTCACTAATCTTCTTTTTAGCGCTACAAACGTATAGCAAAATATTTCTCCGCTGATTTGGTTAATGAAAGCTGGATGTCAGATGATAGCCTGAGGCGTAGAAAATTGTGGAACCTTAAAGCAAGAACACATACGACAGCACAGTGCTATAGCTATAACCTTTAAAAAATCGGATATAGCTGAATGTGTAAATCCCTGGAACCGTTGATATTTTTCTGTATAATTGAATTTTACGAAAATTACTATGTGCGCCATGAAGATCAGCCATCTTTAAAAATGTTATCGTTCGCCTTTATATGGAAAAAAGGTTTTTCACAATAAATCGGAATCTAACACAAGCAGGAATTTCTTTGATAAAGCCGCCTTTACATTGGTTTTTCCCATTTGTTCTAAAATACTCCCTCTAACCCGCTTACTTACTTACAGGCATTTTTTTATAATTTCGCAAAACTTATAACTCACCTTTTTATTGCTCTTTCGCACCTGAAATATTCTCGTACTTTCTGCTTTAAATGCAAAACATTATTTTCTACTATCTTCTTTAATATCTAACAAGTGAGCTGCTTAGAACAGATTACTTAATTTTTCCAACTAATCGCAGAGAAAACAAAAATCCAGTGAATTGCGCACACGCTGAGGAATGTGTCTGATGTTGACAAAGTTTATTTCCATATAAATATTGTAAAATATCATAAGTAGGTACATACATTCATTGGTAGATATTTATATGAAGATGTGCCTTAGTACCTTTGTATGTAGATATGTAAATATTACTAAATGTACACAGGTATGTATGTATGCCTGGCAATATGTATCACTGCAGCCAAGGCCAAGGAAAGCGTGTGACAAAAACGTTCGGTACCGCTATGCAATCGTCTGAGTGCAGATGCTTAAGTAAATAAATAATTAGTGAAGTGAAGATTGCGACTACCAGAATAATAATAGCAACAAAAATAACAAGGAAAATAAGTTTAAATAAAAGTGAGCAAATGATTTTCTACATTTTGTGATAAAATACATATAAACATACTTACATACATATGTACTTATTAAGTAAGAGGCGCAGAAAAAGCAAGTGCGATAATTTCATAACCCTTGAAAGCAGGGAATTGACATTCCGCTTCAAGGTAAGTAAGCGTAATTACGAGCGAAAATTACAAAAATTATGAAATTTTAAAAATTTGTTTCTTACATTGTATTTATTATTGCAAAAGCAGAGTGATGGACGCTTAAATGGGCAACTAATTATGGACACCTTGTCGCTTCTTATCATTAATCATGCTTAGGCTGCTTTTAAGCAACAAACAACTCATGTTTTTTTTTCTTAATTGAAATTCGAAGCTAAATGGAATAAAAATCGAAAAAATACATCTTTCAAGAAATGATTGCGTACAGGGAAAGTTAGCTTAATTAATTTTTCCACCTTTGCCGCCAGCATACGTCTTTGCTGGCGAAACTGTTAGTAAACGCTTGGCTAAACTCCGCGTAAATATTTGGAAAACAGCAAAGATTAATGGCTTCAATCAGTTTTGGGTGGTAGCTCACTGATTGAAAAGGTGTATGTTTTTTTTTAATTTTTAGATGTTTTGACATTTACAAAACAATTAAAAGCAGACAATAAAACCATTTCGCAATAAGCAACAACAACGGCGTACGACGTAATATATTATGAGATAAATAAAAGTTATTAAAAAACGAAAAAATTAGCTCAGCAAACAATAAAACAACAACAACAATTAAGAAAATAACAAAATAAATTTACGAAAACAATAAAAGTGATAGCGAAATTAAGAAGTGAACAAAAGAAAAGCTTGTAAACAAAAACTACAAAAGATTGACAGCAATCATATGGACTGTAAGGAAATAAATATAACAAAAACAAACTCAAAGAAAGCAACAAAAATGTATGTGAAAGAGTTTTGGGGGGCTAAGCGATTAGAAAAAAATTCGCATAAAGCATAAAATGAAATTTGTTGTTAATACGAATCACAAAACTTGTTAGGCCAAAAAGAAATTTAGTAGACCATCTAGTTTCACTCGAAAATTAAGTAATGTAATATATTTCTCGGTGTTGTTTCTATGCATCAATTGATTTATATCCTTATAACTACGTGCAGATTTGCCGATTTTTATATAGGGTGTCCAAGAAGTATCACGAAAAACTTGAGGGCAAGGTAGGTTGGGGAGTGAGCTCCCGGATAAGCAAAAACGTTTCAGCTTTTCAGGTAAATGTGTCACGGTTCTTGATATTTTGAAAATTTTTTTTAATTAAAAAAAATCGCACCTGTTTTAAGCAAAAAAAATAAAAAATAAAAATGTTTACATGCAGTTCGTTCCATTTTCAAAGACGGCTGAACTGGGTAATCTTTGAAGAGGGTTGCCACCCTTAAACAAATTTAATGTTAATCTTCTATTTATATAAAAAAGGATGTATGTATGTATGTATGTATGTATGTATGTATGTATGTATGTATGCAGCCTATAGACTCCGAAACTACTCAGCCGATGTTGTTCAAATTTACAGGATAGCTTCAGGGAAGCTAGGAGAGTGTTCCTGTGAAGTTTGGCTATTTTAAAAAGAGTTGCCACCTGTCAGAAAAATAAAATTGATTTAAATATATAAGAAAGGTAATACGGTATAGATATCAAAAGAAAGGAATTTGAGAAAGATATTTAAAAACAATTACATCAAAAAATATTTTAACAAGTGTTGCCACCTGGTCGAAAATTGAAAAATAATG
>JAPVRG010250881.1:0-10853 GCA_029783565.1 Rhagoletis cerasi
ATTGAAAAACGATATTTCTCCGTGAGTTCAAAATTTCGAGAATTTTTTTTTTCAAGATTTTCGAATATCATGACGAAATAAAAAAATAGGTGTCTTCTTTTTTTCGATAAAGAATTTAAAAAAAAATATTTCACCCCAAAAAAAATATTGAGGTGTAAACATTGTATGGAGTGACCCATATATACTATTTAAATAATTACAATATGTACGAATTTTCGTCTTCTGAAGTACATTTTACGGTTTCTGAAGTACAATTTACTATTCTGAAGTACAATTTACGGTTTGTGAAGAACAATTCACTTTTCTGAAGTACAGTTTATGGGTTTTGAAGTAGAATTGGCTATTCTGAAAAAAATTTTACGGCTTCCGAAGTGCATTTTACGGATACTGAAGTACAATTGACTGTTCTGAAATACATTTTACAGTTTCTGAAATATACTAGACGCTTTCTGAAGTACTCTTTGAAAAGGTGTAGATGTCAATGTCTTTTCAAGACCCTTGCTGGTCGTACTCCAACACTGGGCCCGTTTACACATTGTTGAAGAAGATAACGGGTACAGTCTTAACTTCACTCTAGGGGAAAGTTCCTCGGTATTTCAAGCGGGGAATTTGAAATCTTCAAAGCAGGAGTTTACGTGTCTGTAATGACAACCAATCTGGACTCAAGGCATTGACCAGCTCTTCTGCTCGATAAACTTGAGCAGATGGGACTGCAGACTATAGTTGAAAAACTATATTTTAATAAAATTATTTTTTATTCTTTATTTGAGTAAATTGAAAATTCGAATAATGAAATTTTATCTTTCACAATTTTTCATCAACAAAAATTAAGTTGATTAGGAAAATATTTAAAAAAATGTTAAGTGTAAAAGTAAACAAGTTAAAGTTATCATTAATAATAAACCCTACACAGACCACTTGTGGGACTGTTGACTGGCCACTTCTAGTGGCATAAATAATTGACTGTGATAGGCAGACATGACAACCCCATTTCCACTTCCTGCCTTGAAGATTTGAAGAGGACAAGACGGCGTAAAACTTTTTGGCCTTCTGCTCCGCCTTTACAAGGAGACTTTGGCAGTGATGTGTTGAGACCTAAGCACCTGTGCTCCTTGACACCTAACAATCTGCTCCGATTTATTCGTAGACCGTGTAGTTTTAAAACAGCTTAAAAGAGGAACAGGAACACAGTGCAATAGGCGGCATGTAATCTGGGACTGCACGCGTTGTTTTGTGTTAGTTCCGACAACAACAACAAAAAATAAGTGCCAGGAGGTGACACAGCCTCTTTACCAAGGGTTAATCCAAGTGCCCCAAATGAAATTGGGGAGGTCCGATAGCTCCATTTGAGTTATCTCTGCCAAGCTGGTGAAAACAAGGGAGACTCCAAGTGCTGTTTAACTCCGGCCATAAACAGCTTTAGGCTTTACAGTCGTGCCTTCTGGTTCGTAGGCCGTTTGTTACAGCTGTGCTATACGGCTCACCGGTTTTCTTGATATGATCTGGGCGAGAAAAATTAGTACCTTTGACGTAAACCAATGATGGTAGCGATGCGCGACGTTTCCGGACAATTCTAAACTTCAGTACTTTGGATTAAGCTGCTTGGCTGTCACCGAAGGTAGTGACTTTGACTGATAGAAACTTATTACTATTCTATATTATAAAAGCTATTTTCTCTATGGCAAAGATCTCTGCTTGAAAGACACTTCAACCGTCCGACATACCGAGCCTTAACCACGAAAATAACGTGAGCGACATTTTTTCAATTTTTTTATTTTTGATGCAGAAATGCTTCTAGAGCATCGGATAAACACCGTCACCAACCCATTTTTCTATCTTTGAGCTATCGGTGTAGTTGGTAAAACCATTCATCCTCGTCGGTAAGCTAGCGTCCTTCATATTATTCCCTAGCTGGCAATCAGATAAATACGAATCCTGAAGCGTAAGTGCCAGAATTACTTAATGTAATCTTTGGTGATATCTGAATCAGCCTGTACCCCGTTACACCGTCCTCATTTAAGTTCATTCAACATCGCTGTGCGCCCTTGAACGCCTTGCTTTCACAATTTTTATTCTCTTTATCTAAGTATCCTCGGCCACATCACTATTTATGAAGACTTGCGGCGATTTTGAGTGGAATGTCATATTCACTTCTTTCTGATGTGAATTGTATCACAGCGTCTGATACAATAAGGAACGCGTTTCTCCGTACCCTTCCTATTATTTTGTGAGTGGTACTTTTATTCAGTGCTTTCCGCCAGACTAGATTTCTGTATGTAAGTTATAACACCGTACGACGACAGTAAATTTTACGCACTAAATAAGCAGAATATAGTTAAAAAAAACTAAAAAACACGCTTGCAGCAGCTTCTCCGCTTGGAGAACTATACACGCCTAAATGTATGCAGCAGATGATGTGCCACTTATGTGGGCAGGTAAAAGTTAGAAACAAAAAAGCAAATAAGCAAGCAAACAAACATACAAGTGAAACTAATATAAGCGTGTTAAAAATCAGTATATTCGCGAGACCATGGACCAAATATAGTAAAACTGATTTTTTTAGTTTTTCTCTCAGACGTCAGGATTTTTTTAAAAGGACTTTGAAACTTCAAAAATATGATTAATTCAAAAAAGGATTTAAAAAATTTAGTGAATTGTAGAGTAGCAATATGGCTATCAAATAAGAGAAAATTCCATGGAATTGTAGAAGATTCCATTTTTGGTGCAAAAGGAGAAATAAGTGTTGAAAATGTCCTTTTAAAATGTTATCCTTGAATATCCTTGAACATTTTCAATATATATATTTTTTAAATTTATTTTTAAAGACTGATATGTACACCACCACATCCTCGAATTTCGTCCTGCTAACTTTATTAGCTTAAAAAAGGAAACTATTTAAGAGGGAATTTTCAATACCTATTCGTCCTTGTGAGCCAAACAGATTTAATTTTGTTTAATTCTAGAGAATTTTATCTTTCATTTGGCACCCATACCTCTACATTGCACTGAAATTTTGAAATAATTTTTTGAATTAATTACATCCTTGAAATTTCATAGTCCGTTTATAAAAAATCCTGGCGTCAAAGAGGAAAACTAAAAACGAAGTTTTACTACTATAGTTGGCCCCTAGTTTTGTGACTATATTGATTGTTTCGTGTGTTTTGATAGTTTTTAATTTTTGTCGCACGGTGTAATCGGTCGGATGACTGTGGTATTCATGCCGTGAATGACGTACGGTGACAATCGCCAGTTTTTCACAAATGTCGCTTTGGAGGCGTTCCCGCTGACAAAATTTGGACGTAAACATTTAGGAGAATTTCATTCTGGGCGAAAACTAATGTCCATGCTGGAAAATTGCGGATGATATTGGGCTATGCGGACGGTCTAGTTATGATCTGACGGCACTCATTGTAATGGTTTTGTTCAGGGCGAAGTGTGAATGAATTTTTTCCGTACTGTAGCATAACAGTCGAAGCTTCAAACAGAAATAATTTGGATAGACTTTGCGAAGTAGTTATACTTCATAAATTGAAAAAAGGTAAAAGATTGGACTCTCAATTGGCATGAAGATGTTTTACTCCCCATAAATTTTTTTGTGTGTAAAATTAAGCTACGTTTCCTATACCCTACTGAAAAATATGAACTGAAGCTTGAATACCCGACTTCTAAAATAACTTAATTCAAAAGTTTTTTTTAGCAGAAAATACCTGATGCTATTGTTATTATTATTATTATTAAAACCTGTTATTTATTCATATAGATTGACCTGAATCGCTTGAACAAATTCAACTGCAACAACGGTACTGTTTGTAATAACATTCGTGGCGTATTCAATTGTTCGAATGGTAAGTGTGCACACGTATAAATATATACATACATAAAATATATACAAACTATATTCAATGCTTGTGTGAAAAAAATTTAATTTAATTTTTCCCTCAGGCCACTGCAAAAATATGTCAGAATTCTTTTTGTGTCATCACAGACCCGATGGTCCCACAATCAACTCAGCCAAGGATAATACAAAATTGAATGGATTTTTTGAGTGTCGAGGTGTACATTGTACGAAAATTAAGAAACCGTTCACCTGCGATCGTTACTGCACGAAAATCACAACAACATCGATAAATGTGCTGCTGATGCATGTGAGTATATGAGGGTAGTTAAAAAACTAACTACAAGACTTCAATGGATCAATTTATTTACGAACGAAAGTTGCTGATTCTTGTAATGTTTTTTTGTAGAGTTTGCATCTGTTATGTGTTTGTTATGATTTCTTATCTTAGCGATTTCTAGAAGTCCACTGCTAATCTCTTCCGTTGAAATTTTCAAATATTCAGTATGCTTTAGGCTTATTATTTTCTATGTAATATTCTGACACACATTAAATCCAGTTCCAATGAAAAATACTTTATTAAGTCGTCAGGCTTGCTTGGTTCAGTACAGCGATGTTTTAAAAAGGTGCGACAGTTGTTAGGGTCCACGGTGTGCTGTGCATGCTGAAATAGTAAGGAAGTTGTTAGAGTACTGACCGACACTTTGGGAGCAGCTTGGTTGTCACTGAAGACACGTTAACTCCTACCACATTTTTTACGACACGTTGTCCTTTGTCTTAATAATTGAAAATACATCGGCTTTGAAAACCGAGAGAAGCGAAACCAATCCCTGTTATCTTGAAAAGAGGCAACAAATCCTGACACAGTTTTAGTTTTTGAGCAATCAGTAAAGATTCGACAGTGTGTAAATGCGGACTCAGTGCTAAGATTAAGCCAGCACTCTGCCTCAAAGGAGCTCATCAGCAAAGGAAAAGGTGGCACACTATACTAGGGCTTCGCCCTACTCAGTATCATACCAACACCCACTTCTTTTAAGGATGGCCTTTAAATCCTCTCTTTGCATAGATATTAAAGAGTGATGGTAAATGTAGCAGTGCATCATTAGCAGCACCAAACGTTCTAGAAAAGGCACATGGCGATTGTCCATATCACAGAGAATCTCTCTTGATTTCAGACCCCACGTTTTGCTAAAGGCCTTTTTATATTGAAAAAAATAAATGTATATACTAAACGTAAGATTTCAATGAGTTGAGGGTAATCAGCGAAATCACCAATCGGTTTATCGAACATGGTTACGAGCGTAAAAGAAGTTCACCTTATCACTCCTCGCTATGTTTAAAATGTAAAGCCTGTTGATTGATCATAAGATAACACTGTAAAACAGGCATTTTAAGGACGCAATCATAATAATAGTGAAGTCCTAAGAGAACTTTTCCACCACATCAAAATTGTTTACAGTCCATTTAAGTAAACATTCTTTTATTCAGAGTTCTTTAGCAAAATTTAGCAAACAATTTTTCGTAAAAATGTTAACCCTTTAAAAATGGCATCTTGACTAAAACGTTCTGCAAAGGTGTTCGGCAGAGAATTTTCCATTCGAATTGGTACTCTTAACCTTCTTATCATCAAGACCCATCCGAAACACACCCTTTTAAACGAATTTCTCTTGAACTTGCGGCTGCGATTATGGAGACTAAAAATTTAATAATTTTTTGAGTTTTAGAGAATTTAAGAAATTTTCTTGGTATTTTTGAGGTGTCTTTTTGTTTTTTTTTTCGTGACCTGTCGTGTGCTTTCTGAACATTTCAAGAAGTTTGAGATTTGTATGACCTTTCTTGCCTCATTGCAGACAAATCGAGATTTTCCGAGACTTTTCCGGTTAGGCGATTAAATCTCAACTTTAATATTAGGAATTCTAAAAAAGTGAGACCACAACTAAGGCCAAATAGTTTTCTTAATTTTCTTCCAATATGAACACATGGCGTATGAGTGACTTTTTGTAATAATTCGTTTTAAAGCAGACTTGGGCTCGTTGTATAATAGATTAGCACGTTAGTGGGTTTGTCATACAACAAAATTTCTGTTGACGAAAATCAAAAGATTTTAATATTTTCTCTCGTTTTACATCACGTTTGAGCGTTTATTTATTTTTTCTCTTTATTTTATTTATTACTGTTTTATTACTATTATTTATCAATTATTTCGCTTATAACAATGAGTGCTAGCACATGTGTTTCCATTGCGTGCGATGTTTACTGTTCAAAGTGAATGCAAAAATGACGTTTGACCCCTGCAGGGAGTGACGTTAGCTTATACCTAACTTTAGTCTGTATACGCGAACACTAGTGGTAAATATTAACTGTATATTTTGTTCGAAAAAAGCTAACTACTTTTGTGGGGCGATGGCCGCAAAAAAGTCAGTCCTGGATACCTCTGCATTAGATGTCAACTAACTTGTAACTAACTACTTTTGGACATAAAATATCAATAAGAAAAAAAGATTTTTTCAATTTTTTACATGTTTATTTATTTTTTTTATTAATTATTATAAAATTTTTATTTGTCCTGAATTCGAAAAAGCATCTGTGAAGTGCATGAAAAAGGTGCATTCAAAGTATTTTTTGTATGAGGATATTTAAATAGAAACTTTCTGAATGAAAGTAAACTTCTGATTACTTCTGCATGCCTCCTGCATGACTTTACAACTCATTTTAAGTTGGTTTTGTCGTAGCTAATTAAAAGTGAGGTATTTATAGAAATCTCACACAAAAGCTAACTAAAAGTTGGTTAGTTTTAACAATTGATAATTTTTCACTGCAGGGACGCTAAATCGAACATTATGTTTGAACGCGGGTGGCGAAGCATACAATCTGTAGTACGACCGCGTAGTATGATAAATTAGCTTGTTAATGGCCTACATAACATTTATCCACATTTACCCCCCAATTCTGTGTATTCTGGATAAATTATCTGTAAACAAATTTTACCAAGATTTTTATCAAGTAAAAGCTCTCTTCGCATTCTGTGTCAATACTTATAAAACTAAAAGCCCTTGACAACCCTTCAAAACATGCTTTCTGAGTTTTCTGAATAATAGAGAAATCTTAAAGTATTTGTAAAGAAATCAATATTTTCTTTCCGATTTTTTGCCGAATCTTTTAAGATGGAATTTACTGTGCACACTTCGATTTGCTTACGAAATTTCGGAAGAAAATCGCTGTGATATGAGGAACTATTTCTGCTATTCTTAAAGATTTCGTTAAGATTTCGGAAACTTTGGTTTGCAGGGAAGGCGAATTCATACAAGGTGGTAACAGGAGTACAAATATGAATTCGCCTTGACTGTTGAAAAATATGAAATTAAAAGCAAAAAAACTTTTAACTGTCATAGCCGAATGCAAGGCGAGTTAATACAAGGTAATAGCGGGAGTACAAAAACAAAAATTTTCATGTATTTTGTTTTTGCTTTGGCGGCGTAAACTGTCAAATTCTGTAAGAGTGTATATGGAAATGCAAACAAAATTTTTTAATTTGATATAAATTCGCCTTGGTCAAATAAGTAGAGGTGTCGACTATTATTCCTTGTGCCGCATGTTCAACTACCGCCACGTGTAATATTAAAACTTTGTTTATCAAGAAAAGAGCTTTTGATTTTTGTGCGAGAATCCCAATTCTTGATAAACAATAAATTGTAAAAAATTTTAGTTTTTCAAGTGCGCATAATCCGAATGTTAATACATATTTGAAATTGCTCCTTATTACATTTTTTAATCTGTTTGAGAAAAGCATACTTATTTACGTTAATTAATAAAAATTTACCCAATACTAAGTACTATTACTAGATCCATCTTTTTCATTGGGCACTCTGGGCAAGTGTCCCGGGCCCGCATACCATAAAAGAAATTAATATTTTTTTCGTTTAATACCTAATACAATTGAGTATAGCCTTTTTCCATCCACGAACTTTGTTTCATGATATAACACTAATTATTTCTATACTAGTTAGGATTAATATCTAATTTATATCAGCTGCAATTATCAGCGAACTTTTTGTAAATACTTTTATTAATGAGCCTAATGAGCGTTTTTACGACTTTTTCGAGATAAGGTTTGTATGAGAGGTAAGCGTTAAAATAAACCGATTTCGCCTATATTTTGGGTGTTCCTTTATAATATCTTCCACTATATACATATGTATATAATAAGCGAAGGAATTTTTCGTCCAGGTCATCAAATTTGCACCGTTCGTTCGATATTCAAAAGTGAGATGTCAAATCAAATGGCTTGGTCTGTAGATGTGCAATAAGGTTTTACTTTTTCGAAAAGGGTTGCCAACTTTAAAAAAATGTAGTTCAAATTATTTAAAAAGTTAAATCAATTACTACCATATAGGCATCAATCGGAATGGTGATTTTTTAAAAAACTTTATTTCTTAACTATATGTAGGAGAGTTGCCACCTATAAATAAAATCAGATCCAATTTTAATTATGATAGTTAGGTTATTGAAATACATACATACAAATGTACATATGTATCACAATATCCGTGACAGAAGTTCAAGACTGGTGCAGATGTACATGTGAAAGAGACTTGGGAATGTTGGAGCTCGGAATTATTTTGAAGGGGGTTACCACCAGTTTGAAAAGTCGAATTTAATTAAATCATTCACCAGTTATACGAAATATTAAAATATGGGTGTCAAAGGAAAGAGTTTTAAGGAGTTGGACGTTTAGAACAGGGTACGAAAATAAACCGTACAAAACAATATCCATTTGCTCATCGACTATCATACCATTTATTGTTTTGTACAGTTTTGTACTGATCATTATGTTTTTGTTTTTATTATTGTGGCGTAATTATAGTTACTTTTTAACAAGGTTATTGAGCTTTTTTCCATTATTCCTAAAAAAAATCGTGGTACAAAGCTCAATAGCCTTGTTAAAAAATAAATTATGTTTTTTGTTTTGTACCGAACTTTTGAAGTAATAAACGAAACGAAATAGTAACGTACAATAAAGTTTATTTTCGTACACTGGTTTAGAATATTTTTCAGGTGTTAGAAGAGGGTTGCCACCGAATTAAGAATGTACATTCAAAACCTTTAATAAGTTAAATGAATTATTAAAAAGATGGGTAGCAATCGAAAGACATTATTTCTGAAGTATATTCAGGAGGGTTGCCACCTGTTTAAAAAATCAAATTCTACTTGAATTAAGGAAATTAGGTAATTGAAATATGTATCACAACATGTGTACGAAAGAGGTTTAAGGTTTTAGTTTGAACATTTGGGAATTCTTTGAGGTGTTTGTAGAGGGATGCTACCGGTTTAAAAATTTAAATTAAATTTTTTTAATAAATTAAATGAATTATTCAAATATGGGTATCAATGGAAATGGGTTCGAAAGAGCTTTATCTTTGAGCTACATTTAGCAGGGTTGCCACGTGTCTTAAATGATTTTCAACTTGATACATCGCTTAAATGAAATATGTATTACAATGTCAGACGAAAGAGATGTAAAAGATTTTAGTTTGAAAATACTTTTGAAGAGAGTTGTCACCTGCTTGGTCTGCAGATGTGGAATGAGTCTTGGAATATTTTTAACATTTTTGAAAAGTTAAATTAACTTTTGGCGTCTAAGCGCCATGCTTCAATAAAGGCTGTCCACTTTTTCGCTGATGTCCATAGAATGAGGTATGCTCAAAGACATATACTTTGAAGAAGTGATTGACGATTTTTCATATCTCAAAACTAGAGGGATACCTCTTCAATCAGCACAGAATTCTAAGCACAAACCTGTCAATGCTAAAAAAACTGCCTTTCCGGATTATTTTACAATGACTTATGTATTAATTTAAGTGAGTGGTAACAACAGTTGAATAAATTTAGAATTTTGTTTGTCTACTCCTTTTGGCTGTTTAAAAAAATGGTCACTCTGTCATGCCTCCAATAGGTTGAAGACGACTTTGAGTACTACTTTCAATCTACCGGTTATTCTGCACATTTTTCATATTCATCACATTACTCAAAGCATTTGGTAACTTTCCATTTTTCGCTCTTTTCAGGAAGACAGCGTTATCACAGCCGACTGTGACTCTGGTGTTGCCTTCAATGAGGCACGTGGCAGCGAACATGGCGTAAAAACTGAACCCACCGAATTTTGGAAGGATGAAGATGGCCAACTACTGACCAATTGTGCTACCGTAAAGCGAGAGGGTGACAAGATCTTGTATGTTGAATATCAATAGCAATTAGTATAAACAACGTTGACTTACTAAAACTTTAATTAACTGCAAACAATATTTATATTTTTTTTGCAGCGCTACAGATTGCTTGAATGGCACGATTTTAGAGCAAGGCACACTACCACAACCATTCATGAATTTCACACAATTCTGGAGCATATATGCGAACAGCACACATCCTGTCGATCCGGAACAACGCTTACTACCCAATCAAGCTAATCTTACAATTTACACATGGAAGAAGTTATACATCAATTTGGAAGGTTGTGTGAATACGCTGCGCGGTGAATGTAAGGATTTCGTGGCACGCTATGGCAACGATGGCGATAACAATACGGCGCAGTCACGCTATCAGTGTTACTACAACAAGGTAAGTGAGTGCTCGTTAGTTACCAAAGAAGTTCATAAACGGAGTGGAAGAGAAAGAGAGAGAACGAAGTCACTGGGGGAGGAAGCGAACTGAACAATTTAAGCTACCTTTTCCGCACGCACATTTTCTTCAAACCAACTTATGTATTTACATATGTGCGACAACAATTAGAATTATTTATTAGAGTTTAACGTATCGTGTATTACATATTACAGGATCCAGCTGTGGAGTTTGTGGTTGCACGCTATGACTTGGACAAGGTCTATCGTGAGCTGCTAGTATCATTAATCGTGCCAATTGTTTTGTTTGTCGTTTCATCGATTTCACTTTGCATAATTACGAAGTCGGTCAAGGTAACTATTAATATATAAGTATAACAACAGATGAATACAAATATATATGT